>LS487544.1:4373-37467 GCA_900490705.1 Pristionchus arcanus
CAGAGCATTCCTGATGTTGGTTTTTCTTATTCGCTGTCTAAGTAATGGTCACATTGTGGAACTTCCCTGTTTTTTGGGCCAGGCTATGACCGCTCTGAATGTGAGGGTGTTGGGAATGATGATTATAAGAAGATAATACTCTGTGAGAATTGTGATTTTCTTTGTAGACACTGATGGGCAGTCGTAAGCAGACGAAGAATTCCCTGAAAGAATACGAAAATAGAGGATACAACTATGATGATGATACTGAAGAGTATGCGAGGGAATTCAAGAAGGTTCGCTTTTTTTTTAAATTTTAAGAATTGTATTATTTGATTCCTTGAATGGTCACTTTTTCAGGAAAAGGAGCGTAAATTCCACGAGAAAGAATTGGAATTGGAGGCTCGATCGAGACGAAACTCAGCCCAATCTGCTGCGAATTGGAAGAATCCATCATGGAGTGATAATGATGCCTCTGACCAAGAAGATAATGTCAAGATGTAGAAACGATTAGATTCAGTGAGAAAATGCACGAATTATCCCTATTCCCTTTATCGTTGTAAATATTCAATTGTATGCGTATAGGAGTCGAATCACCTCTTCACTTTGTTGTATCTACTTGCAAATAAAATATGGATATGATCCCGTCGGAACTCTCCCTCTTCTTCCCGGTGGATATCATGAAATCCTCTGAGCAACAACAATGCAACCGTACCTTATCAGCAATAGTGTGCGCGAGTTTGGGACAATCCACCAGCTTGGCGATAATGTACGAGACACTGCAACGGAAACAGGTAAAAAGGAGCCAATACTATTCGGAATGGATGAATCGAGTGGAGAGGCGAGGTGCGCAATCAGTATGCTCGTTCACCCATCGCCATCGTTTGTACCGTAGGGTTGCGCGAGCTCGGTATCATTACCGAACCCTCTCGCACCAGCGCGCGCCAGCGAAAAAGAATAGAGCAAAAGAGGGTCGGAATTATCAATATTTGACGGATTCCAAAATGGGTTCAAAGTCCTCGGGCGGATCTCTGTATTTCCGTGCACGAGAAGTATTCGTTGTAGTAATTGATCGCAGCAACATAATAAGGCAATGGAGGTATCATACATTTATGACGGATTAGATGCTTCTTTCCTTACGATATTGAATAAAAGAACAAGAAGATGATAGATAATGGTGAAACACTGAAGGAATCTTAAGTGGACTGCAGAAATATGACGAAATATGATCAGCACTGATCAATCTCTAAACTGCTATCTCTATAGATCGAAAGATCGCTATCTTTCAAGATTAAACTGAAAGGAAGAATAAGCATCACTGGAAGTCATCTTAGCCATCATCTTACAAAGATAATGAAGGTATCTTATAAAATGGGATGGACGTTGATGTGAAGAAGATTCCATTTCTTTCCTCTACAATTCCACACGATTTAGCTGAATGGGTCTGCAGCATTTTCTGTCTTTGTTGCTTCTGTTGTTCATTGGTCGATGCATCGAAGCGTCTGTTTATTCCTGCGAGGAAGTTCGGTACAGGGTGAGCCTCGATTTTTTCCCGTATATTTCGAGAAATCGTTGTTCTTTACAGCTCATCAACACTAGTTTCACGCAGAACTCACGCTACGCATGCGTCGTCACGCAAGAGGGCGTAAGTGATACCTATTTCCTTAAATCTTTAATATTAGATTTACCGGAAATTCCGTAATTATTGTGTTTTCTAAAAAATCAAAAAATATTTGTTTCCAGTTCTCAAACTGGAACCAACTCGAGAAAGTCTACGCGCAGGTGGACAAGTATTACACGAGGTAAGCTATCTCCTTCGATCTGTTCTTCCAGCGAAAGGAAGATCAAAGATCAATTTTCAGTTTCCACGACATCGCCACAGGCGCCGGAAGCTGCATCGAGAATGTGAGAATGGAGCAGCCGTGGGATTTCTTTGCTGACAGTTAGTATTTTCATAAAAGAGTGACAGCTCATATTATTATTATTTACGTGCCTTTTCCAGCTCAAAGTTACCTAGATATCTCATTCTAATTCAAGGCGGTGTCGTGCTCGATTGCTCACAAGAGTTCACTCTCATCCTAACCTCCGACCTTCCGTCGTTCGTGAGGCCGTTGAAAGAGGTGTGCTACCTTGGCTCATCACTATTTTTCTCTCCCAGAATCACTTATTTTGTAATTTCAAAGTTTCTGAAGGGGCTCACTGTGGCTAGGGCTATGCTCGGAAAAACCACGACCGGAAAATCCGAAAACCAGTATCTCTTCAGGAGCAGCGATTCCGCATCTTCGGTCGGCACGTGCTCACCGTGCCTCAAGCGGGCATGTGGCTGCATAAGAGAAGATGTTTGGGAGATGGAAGCGTCACTTTGTCCACGGGAGCCGGAGTGGATGAGAAGGAGGATCTGTATGCGATGAAGTCGTGGAGGTAAGTGAAAGATCCAATTTTGTTTATTTATAGGGCATTCCTGAATCTTGTTATCGTAGATTCGACTTTAAACAAAATATGCAGTTGTGAAACACTTCCCGACTGGCTCTTCTCCTTCGATAACGTCATCACAATCGATGCTGATCCCGCAGTGGAGATCACGATTGAGTGCTCGAATGTGCTGGAGCTGGATGCAAGTGAGCATGATTTGATGATGAATGCTAACAATATTTATCGAATTCTTTCCAAAAGAGAATGAAGAGATCAATTGTTCATCCTAACCAGCCTAGTCGATACTCTCTTTCTCAGTGACAATGGTGTTGCCGGGCGATCGCATCGCCATTCTCACGAGCGGGAGAAGTGACGATCTGCAGAATATGGAAGGAAGTGACAAGGGAGCGTTCGTGTTGATTGGAGAATGGTGAGTTGAAGAGCCAGCCTTTGAGCATAGTTACATTTACGGTGCATAACCGGAACTCTGATATCCGGGCGTGGAACTTTCAAAGATTACCATTCATTTGTTCTACGATCTAATGGTGCTTCCACACAAATTTCCCGCATAATACTTCCTTGTGAAACTAGTGGTGACAAAAAAGACAATTATTTTCACGTTTATCACAGCTTTCTGAGATGAAATACGTTTCAACCGGCATACTTTATTGAATTTTTTTGAGCGCAACAATATGATTCACTTGTTCTCTTTCTAATGTAAATTACCTGTAAGCTGGTCACTTTTTAATTTCATTAATTATATAACAAAGCGTTTGCAGGGAGTCTCACGATGTGACTGTCGACATGCAACTCAACTTTGACCCGACTAACACTGGATCCATTGTGCTCCAAAAATCATGGGGCGGACAGGAGTTCAAGTGAGACGAATATTAGAACCAGGGCTTAAAAATATCTCTCAGGTATTACAACGGAACGCATACGGAGAAGTTTACGACGTCGTTTTTTGAGGTACGTTTCAAATTTCAATGATGCTTGAAAAATAATCTATCGCCCGCTAATTGGGTAAATAATTGCAGGTTCACTACGCTCCCAAGTGGAAAGAAGCCTCCGAGATCTGGAACAGTCAGGACAATATTATCATCGAGATTTCGATTGATAGCAAAGGTTTCACTTCGTTCTGAAGATCTAAAGAATAAAAAAAATCCCAGCACCATCTACAGAACCGACTGCTGCGCCTCCGAGCAAGGGTATATATTTCCTCATCATGCATTACTAATGATAAATTTTTCGAAGGCTTTCAAAGCTCATTATCAGACCCCTACTGTGACTGCTCCGTCGACGCATCCGGTGCTCCTGTCAGCTGGTCGTACAGTGGAATCTGGTTGGATATCGTCATCGTTCTCGATGCATCCGAGGCTATGGGTCAGGATTCGCTGGACAAGGTGAATCGTCGTGATTATTCCGCAGAAGCATATCAAATTGTATTGATTCGATAGTGTGGGAAAGGAAAAAAAATCAACAAAATTGATAATTGTTTGAATTTTTAGGCAAGCGCTCTCACCGAGTCGATCGTCAGCAATCTCATCACTGACTCCACTGCTCCATTCTATACGAGAGTCGGAGTGATCGCATTGGGAACGGCATCAAAGGTGTAGCTTGATAGCTTCTAAAATGATAAGAGATTTTGTTGTGCCTTGTGCGAGAGTGATTGTGATCAAGTAGTGAATTATTATTCGACAGGTCCTCTACAATCTCAACATGACCAAAGCAGATAAGCTCGAAGGCAAGGTGACGGTCGATAACGGGGTCAGGGAAATCAACATCGTTTAGTAAGTATCAGTCTAAATAATTTCATAATTGCAATCAGTATTGTTAAAAATTCACATTCAGCGCCTTCGAGGCCGCCCTCGACATGTTCACTGATGGACTGATGAATAAACCGGATAGAGCAAACGCCCGCCAAGTGATCTACTTTATGACTGACTCGGATTAGTGAGCAAATATGTGCTTTTTACCTACAAACAAAATCATTTTCAGTAATAATGACGTCAATACAATTAACGCGTTCAAAGACGCATCGGGAGTCATAGTCGTTAGCAGTGAGATAAAATAATCTTATTTTCTTAGAACTCAATGATTTTCAGATTTCCTCAAAACTGGAGAAACTGAGAAGTTGGAGCTGAATCATCTCGCTTCACTCGGTTATTTCTTCTCTGAAAACATGAGTAACAGTGCACTGCTCCAAGCGTTTTGCAAGGGTAATTCGCTTGTATTTAGTTTGCTCAAATAGTATATGTACATTATAATTATTTCAGCCAACTGCTTCTGCCAGTCGGAAAAGACTCCTTACGGAGGCAGCGATCCGGCATTCAAAGCGTCCGGTGAGCTTTCAATTTTTAATTTATCCAGGAATATTAAAATAATTATAAAAAAACATTAAAATAACGATTAAAATTTCAGGCGGTTGCTACAAGCCTGCCCCGAATGCGCGTGATCCCTTCAGCAAGGCGCTATCAGCATGCTCGACCAACGGAGGAATCGTCGCGACAATTCACGACGATGAGAAGAATCATTTTGTGCATAAAAGTATGGAATTAACGTTAAAATAGACATAAAATTAATCCTTTTACAGCTATGGATACGTCCAAGTCGGACTTCTATTGGATTGGCTACTCGAAGTCGGATGATGGCGCGTGGCAGTGGGAGGATGAGGTAGGAAAAGTCGGTTTTAGTTTGTTAGAATCGAGCTTCAGCCATGTTTGTGTCGGATATAAAAACATAGGAAACATAAATCTGCTCCGTATGCCAAGTGACCAGTTGTTTTTAGTCCACCGACGCGTACACCAACTGGGCTGTCGACGAGCCGAGCAGTGCTGCTGTAGCTAATTGTGCCTACGTGGATACGACAACTTCGGTCCTTCAATGGTAGGAACACAAAAATATGCGTTTATTTGTTCGCTTTTAAATTTTATTAATTATATAAAAATCTTAAACTTAATTTCAGGGGCGCAGGCAACTGTAAGATCGGTTTCCCCTATGCGTGCGAATATGCTCCCTGTTCTGTGGGCAACAAGGACTGCTGATGTTTTTGTCGAATATTATTAATATATATAATGTCGATAAAATATTTGAAAAATATGAAGCTTCTTTATTTCTTGTTCATTGATGTTGAAAGTGGGCTTGTCACTCCATTTCTGTGCTTGCCTACCATCATTCGGCTCATTTCGCCAATAGTATCATTCGATTCTCATAAAAACTCACGAAGAATTCTTCTTCGAATGGATAGACAACTAGACAGATAGACAATGGATTGTGCATGTGAAATTTAATGTGAAATTTTTTCGGCGGTAAAGTTTGAACTGTTTTTGGCCTTTAGCAGGGGGGCAAGACGGCACAATTTTAAAACAGTGGTTGATAGTAACTGATAGTAACCCTGTATGATAGAGGCGACAAATGTCGGCAATTCAAAACACGTCTATTCATATTTTACGAACTCTTACGATTCAACATCATCATTTCTCGCGTTCTATCGCTTGTCTGACCGTCGAGAAAGAGAATTGGCGAAATTGAAGAGTGTTGGGCACGTTTGATCACGGGTTGTGTGTTTGGAATGTTTGGAAAGAAATTCATTGATCAGTAGAACCGAGGCGTAAACATTTCATCCACTCCTATAAATGACTGCATTCGAAAACTTTATTTGAAATTTTATCTTCTCGTCAAGATGCAGAATCATTTACATAGAGTTTTCTTTGCTAATTGTTGCCATACATGGTCTTAATTTACATTTGTATCACCGATTTTACCTGTGATATGGACAAATATTCTTTGAGTGCCATAACATGGAAGAATCATCAGAGCAGTGTAGGTTCATGGATGACCCAGAGGAGGAAAGATGTGAGATGGAGGTTGGTCGGATTGAGACCGTTTTTCACATTGAAACTTCAATTTGACGTACTCGGATGTTCGATTTCGAAAAGACCCCTTTAAAAAAGGTGTATTCGAACAATTCTAATCTTATTTTTCTCCTAGGCAAGAATTCTACCTATCCCCTCAAAAGAGGAGTTGGAATATTTATCAAATCTGGACGATGATGTCATGGAGGAACCAATAGAGAATGCAATCTACTTCGCATCTGCTAGGGATATGTATCTTCGAGTAACTAGTGATAAGAACCCGTCCTGATAACGGAATTGTGTGATAGTCCAATTTTTGTGACAATGCATTTTTTTAAGTATCCATTAAAGGCATGCGAGACAATCAAGGACAATCTCCGTTAGCTGTACAAAAGGTATTTTCAATGTTTTATCGCAAAACTTCTCGTTTCGCAGTCGATGGCTGCTGATTCCGCAACTGGCAAGCCAAAATGAGTATTCTTTTCGGTATGTACACTTTATTTTTCACGTTTTATCGGACTTTACAGATGCTTTCGACCTCGCATTCTCCCTCGATGCTGAAGCACGTGTAATGCAATGGACCGCAAACAATACCCAATGATCTAGTAATAAACGACTGATTCCATGAAATCATTTCGTTGAAATCGAGCATCAATATTCACTATTTTTCCTGGTGCTTCCCAGTTGGGAATACGCATTATTATTGTTATTGTTATCGTTTTTGACGGTCGAGGAAGTGGTGAAACTTTGCGCGGGCGTGACCAGAGAGATGTTATTCATCACGCGAAAAAGACGAAGTTGGTACTGGAAGGTCCGGCGGAGCTCCGTGCTGGAAAAAAATTTAAAATAAACTCGACAGTAAGAGGTTTACCAGGTGAAGTAGTATATGAAATAGTTTAAACAGAGTGAGATCAGCATTGGAGTACCGATAAGCATATCCATCGTAAGTTGCTCACGTTCTTCCTAAAATTTTGGTTTTTGAACTGATAGAAAGTCGAATTATCTGAAGAATTTATCTACATATATTATAGAAAAAAGAACAGAACGCACCCGCAGCTCTCCACCGGACAGAACACCCAAGAAGCACGTTAGGAAGTATCCTGGAATGTGTCTTTTAAAAGTGATCTTTTGTCGGTAGCTCACCGCAGAGCATTGAAAGGAAAATGTACACCAACGAGCGGAATAGTCGTGTTTCCCTCAGGGTTATTGCTGAAAAAATAATTTTGATAGCTTTAAAAATAGGGAAAGTTCAGAATGCGAGAACAAACAAAAGCTGACTCACTCCTGTATCTGATAATAATAGCCACAGTGAAGTAAATAATCACGGAAGAAGCGTACGTGAGCATTGCCTGAAATGAGAATCTGGATTCCCCAGGGATTGATTCGGTTTCGTAATCAGCAAAAAAAAAGAATGACAGACAATAAAATAAGAAGATGGAAATAACCTGCAGAAACCACAAAACACGCGCGTATCCCATGAAGATGGGCGACATTGAGCAGTGGACTTCACTGAAACAGTTATTTTAACTTTTATTTTTATTTTAAAAAAATGCGTACCCATCCTCGAAGTATCGCAGGAGATGCGATAGTTGGAGTGCTGTATAGCCGGCAATTAGAGTGAAATGTACAGCATAATAAGCGGGGATGTTCTTTCGCGCGTACCTGAGTAAACACGCAATATAGAAAGGATAGAAAAATGGCATTCCAGGAATTTTCACGATTCTGCTGTCCGGACAAAAAAAATAGCTCGATATGATTACAGCTTACCTTGATGGAGAAACGCTCGCGAACAGACGATCCATTGCTATGGAAATAACTGTGCAGTTGGAGATGCCGTTTAATGTAAGTGGAATGAGCTGAAAATATGCAATAATAATGAAGAAGCGGCAAACAAAATGGACCTCAATGTACAAGCACATTCGCGCATCCATTGGTTTCAGACCGAACAGAAAATAGGTAACGATTTTAGGTGCCAGGCCAAAAACCTGAAACGGATCTGATGAAACTTGAATAATCTTCGAAGACAAACCTGAATCGCGTCGGCAAATGAAGAAATAGCTATTAGAACGAAGCATGGGCCTCGAAGGTTTCTGATAAGATAAAGCGGGTTAGAATAGTTACTTCTCCTGTGCAAGTTTCGTAAAAAAAAATTATAGGGAAGAGAACTTCCAGGAAAAAAAATCTAATAGAAACGTACCGGTTCTTTATAATGGCCCACACAATCAGAAGGTTATTAAAGAAGCAAATAATGATCAGAAAGGTCCAGAGAACCGACAGCCAGAAGTAGAGATCGTTATCCATTTGAATGCTTCTTCTGAATAATAAATGACAATTGAAGAAACAAAGCGTGGGTGGGGAATTGGGAATCCGCATACGGAAACAATTATAAGAATATTGTTAATCCTAAAAAATAGAAGGAATAAACAAAATGTGTTAGTTCCTCAATTAGTTTCACTTATGAATAACAACAAGGAAACAGAGACCAGGAAGTGGTCAGTGAAAATGTTTTCCCAGGAATGGATGAAGTTGAACGATGTCTGGCGTCTCGTAAAAAGAAAATGACCTAAATTAGCGCTAAAGACCGATAAAACGCAGTGATCGTGTGAATAGCCGCTACTATAGGTTCGTCCTAATCACGTAGGAATTGAAAATAGGCCTAATCAAGGGTTCTTATATCCTGATTACTTGGTATTTGAATGTCGACCACCTGGGAGTTACGTAATTGTGTTCCCAAAAAAAAGAAGAAAAAGTAAGAAAAACCGTGAACTTTCTTGTTTTGTCTCGCCTTCACCTGCTATTGAACTATTGTGTACGTTCGAGGAACACACTATATTCACATCCTTTATTCTCACGAAGCTTTTTCTTAGAGGAACAATGGCGAGAAAATGTGTGATATTTTTAAAGTGCATGTTACGATGTATCGAAATTCATTTGTTATCTCCGCATGAATCATCACAGTTTGTTCAGAGTTAGTACGTGTTGAGGAACGTGTTGAGGAGGTGCGTCTTCTTTTTTCCGCCGTTACCAAATAGCGGAGGATCTTACAATACCCACTGTTTACAGTTGTTTGATCATTCTTCACGACAGCGAACAACAGTGAATCATGGTTGTCCGTGGCTCATGACAAGGAACAACAGCCAGTCTCCCCACTGTCCGTGCTGGTTACAGCTCCTCTTGGCTACAGTGGTCATTCTGTGCAAACAACCGCGGAACGGCTCGACGATAGCTCAGCTTGCGGCTCGAGGATGGTTAAAAACAGCCGCGTAATCAACCGCAGTGAGGCTATCATGCTTACTGCTGTGCTGTTGTTTGCGATAATCGTCCCTGCCACAGCACAACTTGGTCTTGGTCTTGGACTTGGTGTGAGTTGTACCTATTTCAGTTCATATCCTTAAGTTACAATGCTAGAAGCCGTACTTCGCAGTAATTCTTGAACATTACAAACATTTCCATTTTCCAGCAAATCTGCGATCGAATAGACTGCCTGAATCGGGGCGCGTGCATCGGTTTGAAATCAGCCCCGCTGTGCATCTGTGACATCGGCTACCAAGGCGCGCGATGCGAGATTGGTTAGTTCTTGTTTAAAAAAAAATTGCATTCGTGGTTTGTTAAAACAATGTTCCTTTCAAATTGAAGAGAGTTGCAATTGTTGCCTCTAGGCAAAATCAGTTCTTCATTTTTCAGTAGTGTTTCTGTTTATTATGAGAAAAAACCCTTTTTGCAGAACCTCTGTGCAATAATCTGATTGCGTGCACGAACAATGGCGTGTGCTTGGGAACGGCGAGAAACTTCATCTGCATTTGTAACCCCACATTCACTGGACCGAACTGTGCAATGCCTGTGGGCTAATAGCAGATTTTCTATCGAATGAAATAATGACTCTTTAGCATACTCGGCTATGACTAGACTCAAACAAAACTAGTAAAGAAATAATAAAGAATCTCAACGAGCCGAACTTTGAAATTCCCGTGGGCAAATATGCGTTTTCATGATTCAACCAGACCTTGTTCGGACAGTTGGATGCTGATCGATTACGAACTTACCGAATACCATAGCTTATTTGTGCAAGTTTATTATATTGTAAGTTCACAGAATGGTGCAAATATTTTCTTTGAACGCGAATTCCAAAATTTGTATAAATTTATGATATATTGAGGGAACACGCGACATACACCAATCTTAATCTTCAAATCTTCTAGTTTCTGTTCGGTATCACTTTTCGATCTTGGGTGCCGCAATGGTGACATAAAATGCCGATGATCCGCTATTGACGACAGCATCCTTCATATTTTTGTAACGGTGCAACCCCGTCTAACATACACACATTTGGCACAATCTTTCAAATCAAACACGGTTCAAAGTGGTCTTACCATCATTCAATGACTATAAATTTCTAATCTCAAAGATCTTCGATTCTAAACGGAACGCACCCGGGGAAGGCTAACATATTGGTCGGAGTCTAATTGTCATAGCATGACAAGAGAGCAGTATGTTGACCTCGTGGGGCGCGGCTCTTCTTCAGGATTTCACAACGGCGTCTCTAATCTGTCTCTTTGAATTGCATGGTCACTGACTGTCTGAAACATGGGAAACATATCTATAGTTTTCATCGTCAGACTACACATACAATCTGGGGGATGTAATGGTCTCTTTATTTCGCCCACTATCTCATTTTACCTGACAGCTGATACACATCTTCCGTTTCATCGACATTTAAGCTGGGCGATAAGCGGGATTAGAAACGAGCGATCGGTCTCTAACCTCTCGCTCTCTTTCGATCATGTGGAGAACCCTCTGCCTTGTCTCACTTCTAGTCGCAACGACTCTGGCGACGCAGGTATTTTATTATTTTTTAATGTGATTTTCATTTTTATGTATTTGTCTACCGTATATCTTCTGATTTCAGTAGAAAAATAACGACATTTGTTTCTTTCGCAACGTTTTTACGAGACCGAAAACCCGAATGGCATTTTTTGCCCCTTCCTTTTATCAAAAATCCGAGATTTCTCTCCGAAATGATGATTACTGCGAGATAGGGCAGCAGAAAGGTAGCCAAAACTCGTTTTTGATTATTTTTACATTTTTTAAAACTACATTTATTTTTTTCAGTGCAACAACCAGGACGCGTGCAACGGCAACGGCATCTGCTTCGGCACGGACCATGCTTCGACGTGCACCTGCTTCGAGGTATATTTTGTAACATTTTGCTTCGAATGTTTGTGGTTTATTTTTTGTTACGAGATTTTGCAGCAATATTACAGGATAATATTAGTGATTGATTAAAAAAATTGTTATCAAAACAAAAATTCCAGGGCTTCCTCGGCGCCCGATGCGCCGTCAAAGTGGGCGAGATTTCACAGCGATCTGTCGGTTAGTTTTCATTTAGCGCCCATAATCTGTGCCCTGCTCCAAGTTCGAAATCTATGTTTATTTCTTCATTAAAACATCATTCGTTATGTGAGTGAGCCCCAGAAAATGATTCAATCTTTCTGCAGAGACTGCGTGCGACCCGTCAGTTGCCTGCAACGGTCACGGCTCGTGCTCCGGCCCCGCCGACGCCGCCTCCTGCCTGTGCGCACCCGGCTACTTCGGCGCCCGCTGCCAGATCCCAATGAGAAATGTGCTCGTCAGACGGGCTCTTGGTAAGTTGTGCAAACATTTCATAGGGTATTATGTCTTGGCTCCCTTTCATATTTCTTGTAAGAAAAAATTCATCGAAAATATTGAAAAAGATGCGAACCATGTCATTTCAGAGTCAAGACAGCTCCCTGCCGCTCCCTGCGATGCCGCTGTCGCTTGCAATGGCAACGGAGCGTGCTCGGGCACGCTCAATAATGCTTCGTGCATCTGCAATGTCGGATTCATCGGGGCAAGATGCCAGATCGCGCTCAAGAATTAATTTGTACAATATCGCCAGAATAAACAATACAACATTCATAATTTGTTACAATTTCATATGAAAATACTCGGAAATAGATGGTTCAATGTCCGATTCATCGGATCCCGATGACAGAACTCCCTCAAGCACAAAGCCTTTCGAAATCAAGAATAAATCATTATTCATTCAACATTTTTTTATAGTAAAAATTAGCACAGAGTTTAAGTTTGTAAGGAGTAAAGAATGAGATGGAGGTTTCTTGTTTAATCTTTATCGATGTAAACATGCAGCAAACACATCGTTCTGCAATATCAAATTGCTACCCGCTCCATTGTGAAAACATCACATGATTTCAATACGGCTACGTGAATTAATATTCTGCAAAGCGAAACACACCCACACACGTTACGTGGCACTCCATCATCAGTTCCTGATTTTGTTTCCATGTCAGATTTTTCTCAAATTTTATGATTAAAAATATTTAAATTTTCAGTAATTATCAATGTGCGGGCGCTATCTCATCATGCGCCTCAAACGCATGTTCCTCCACGAAAAGAAGAGTCAAGAGGAGAAGCCCCCCGTTTCGGCTAGCGAATTATGCTCATTTTTGCGTGAAATTTCTTTTCAGGAGTCGTCAAACAAAGAAAGAGACGAGAGAAAGAAAACCATTGAGAAGATCGTGTGCGACAGCTTCAGTGAAGTGGAAATTGCGGAATCACCGCATCTCGCGTCTGCCAAGACCGCATTTCACTTTGTGTATTGATATTTTTTGACGTGAATATATAAATTTGGTGATTTACATCCCAGAGTAGTTATCAATAAGTATTACCGAGTTTTTGAGCACAATACACATTTTCTTTCGCGCCTCAAACAAAATTATCGATTTTTGAAAAATCGATTTGCCCACGCTGCCTTCTCATTCCGCTCCGGGCCCGGCGTTCACAGTTTCCTGACAGGCGTGGGACGAGGATTAGTGCTGCCGGGATGAAGAATCCGCCTCATTGCTCCACGTATACTCTCGCCGAGCAGAGAGACGAGAGATCACTCTGAATTAAGAGACGGTGCGTTCCATAACAGATTACATGAATTTGATATTCACACCCACTGTTTTCGGTGGAAGTCGCGAGTTGCATCCCGGAACTGGACCGCGTATTTAACACAAAGAGGGCCACTGAATACCCGTTTCAACGCCTTCTCCGTGCCAGAATGTGCAAGCTTCACCAGTTTTTCGCCTTGTTGAAACGATTCTTCCGAGCGGAAAAGATGGAGCCGTGAAAAACCCGTTCCAACGCCTCCTCCGTGCCGGAATGTGCAAGCTTCACCAGCTTTTCGCATTACTGAGGCGATTTTTCCGTGCGGAAAAGCAAGAAAAAGTTACATTGCTAAGAAAGGTGCGTTGACTACCATTTGAAGATGTTAAACTCTATAATTGCAAGTTGTAATTGGATTTTTCAGGCTTCAAAGAAAATTAGGAGAACGTTCTCAATTGGGAAACCCCGACCAGACGACGTCGATTCGTATTCTTATCGGGAAACGTGGCAGTACTCTCGAGGCATCGTCGTTTATCACTTCCCTAAACATTGATGATTATGTGTATTCGATGATAGGGACAGTTGCAATAGAACAATTTCTCGGAATATCATTTGATTTGTTGTTTGCTTTGAACAATAATAAATTATCAATGTTGACTCATAACTGTGCGCAGCAGTCCCTCATATAATGCAATTCCCTTATCTCTAGTTATGTACAATAACATACCATCAAGCTTTCTTTGATGATTTTCGTATGGAGCAATCATAATTTTTTGTCGCTGTGCATAGTATTAACAAATTTCTTTTTGCCATACTCTGACTCGGCGACTGATCGATACTTCAATCATATTCAATCAACCTCTCTCTTTCTGTTTACTCCATTTCATCTGCAGCTTTGGCACTGTGAGGAAAACAAGTATTCCTCCGCATTCGCAATCGATTCATGCGATAGAGAGAAATCCTTTTTTTTCGCTATTGCGCGTTCTCCGCTGTTCGTCAATTTTTGATATTTCAGTAATTTCATAGCTCAACATGGTAAAGTTTATGGCCAATCTCATTGCGAACCTACGAAAATATTTGCATCGGCCTCAGCAAGAGGGTCAGGCCGATAGGGTGAGGCGTTTATTTTTCGTTAAAAAAAATAAAAAAAATAAAAATAAACAATAATTTAGGCTGGACCATCGTCACAAACAAGAATCGAAAATGGGAAACGAGCTCACAAGAATTTCACCGAGAACGAATGGAATAACATTCGAACCCAATTTCCAACTTATTTCTGATGTTGCAATATCGATCCGATAAATATTATTAATCATGTGTAACACAAATAACGAATCAAGACAAAGCGGGAGAACATTTTATTGATCTCTTTCTATCTAATCATCAATTCGTATTTTCCTCGAAACTCCCAATATCCTCCTTTTCTCATCCAGTAGATGATGTAATATTACTTGAATGTTTTCCTTCATACATTTGCTTCGTGAACAATCCATCCTAGCAGGAAGTTCTTTGTTTTGCCGTATTGCAATAATTTATGCGAACGTTCGGCTCGCCCACTTTGTTATCTCTCCTTGCCAATTTCGAGCCGATCACTGTTCTTCGTACAAAAGGAATTGTCTCTTCATTCAGCGTATTCTTTCACTAAATACAGAGATTTCGAGGTGAGAACACTTATTCATTGCTGAAAGAAGAAAAACAGAATTCAGAAAACACTCTACCTATAAATTTCGAAGCTCTGCTCCAACAACTCTAGTGAGATCAAAAATTTTCATTTTGGTTCTTTCTAGATGCATTGCTATGTATTTAACTTTATTTTTCAGGAATGCCGAGCGCAAAGGATATCGTATCAAAGTTGAAGAGAGTTTTCCGCCAGGAAAAGGAGGAAGAGAAGAAGCTCGTAAAGCAGGTTCGTCAAGTTGTTTTTCTTGGCTATCGATGCCACTATGTACTAGAGTAATCATTGGCAGAACAGTGATCCCTGTAACATTTTGTTTGCCTTGATTAACTTTTCACGTTAATTTTCGCGTAATGACATTGAGACCGATAATTTTAGAGAGCTCCATCAGTTCAAAAGGTCAAAGACCCCATTCCTGAGGACATCCAGCTTCGATCTTATCGGGAAGCATGGCAGTACCAGCGTGACCTCGTCGTCTACCATTTTCCTCCGTATTTCTGAGAGATATTCCGGGTCTGTAAAATTTGCTTCATTTCCTCAGGAATAAACGAATTTTCTATAATTATGATGGATCATAGAGAATCTTTCAGACGATAAAATCGAAACTTCTCAATCGAAAATATTGAGAAAGACATGCATTGTCAAGTTGGAGAATTATGTTCACAACTTTTTGGTCGTAATTTATGTCATCTCTTCGCCTGCATATATGATGAAGCAAGCAACAAGAGTCCGAAATTCAGCCAACTATCACGGATTATTTTTCTGTTTTCTACGGCATTCCCTCTGAATTGATACGTGCTCCTCATATTGCACACTCTCGAATCGGTCCGTGACATTAGTCATTGATAGATAGCTGATCAGAACAACCGCTACTTATTATTCGAAATAAATTCATTGGAACTCTTGACATCATACGTTGTTTTCGTTTTCGCCTTCCCCTGTTTCTTGCGTCCTTAAATTGTTTTGAAAGTTTTTTTCAAGGTCTGATCGCAACCATGCCAGCATGCTGGCTGTTCAAACTATGCTCTTCCGTGAAACACTTTTTCTGTCAGGTAAAAGAAGTGCAAGACGCGAAAGATGAACAGGTAATTTGGAAGTTTTTTTGCAAATCCTAAAAATGTTTTGAGATGTCTGAATCGGCACCACGAATGAAATTTACTGCTGAGAGAGCGAAAGCAGATAAGGAGAAGTTTACTCCTGAAGAGTGGGAGGAGATTCGCACCAAGTTCCCATTCTACATCTGAAGATATCAAAACAATAAATTATTATATTCCATCTTGACAATTGAACACAGATGACATCTCTGAGTTTTGAAAATTTCAATGTTCGAATATTGATCAATTAAAATTCACTCTCATAAACAATATAAAAAAAACGAAATTTCACATGTGCAACCGAAATTTGTTCTTGTTTTCAATGGTAATCAAAACTATCGATCACCTTTGCATGTTGCTTTCGAACATTAGTTTGATTTTACTGTTTCATTTTTATAACATCTTAGTGATACGTAGTTAATTCAATTTCTTATCGCATTTTCACTCTGTCGATATTGTTTCAGGCAATCGATAAAATTTCATATTTTCTCGAAGCCGCGTAGGATAAAATATGCGAACGCTCAGCTAATTCTATATTGTTTTTCAGTTTTGTCACCCATGGTTCGAAGTTCCGTGTTAGCGTGGTATAATGCGGAAGCGACTCTCCCTTCTTCACACTCTCTATTCGATTTGATCATTGGAATCGCGTAGTGAATACTGATCAAGCGCATGTGGTCCCATCTCAAAACAAGGGAGGTTTGCCATATATAATCTACTAAGTATTCGAGAGTATTCAGTTTTCAAATATTATTCGTTTTCTCGCTCCAGTATCCACATCGAGATGCCGAAGATAATCGATTTCGTCGTCATCCAAATGAAGCGACTGATCAGCGAGGATAAGAGCGAAGAAGAAGTACTGGACAAGGTTGTATCTGATATCTTATTTATATTTTATCGATTATGTATTTTCAGGATCCTTCAACTACTTTGATTAGAGCAGCATCGAAAAAAGCAGCGGCGAAAGGACGGACATTGTACTGCTGCACTCAAGCGTGGCCATACTCTCAGAATATCATCGTTCAATGATTTTCGCCAGCTTCCTCATGATATCAAGAAGTGCCATCATGTACCATCTAGTGCCATCTATCAGATACCCTTGCATTATTTTGCTTCTGCCACGCCAATTCCATCACATTTTTTTCTCCTGATACTATAACAGTTAAAAAATTATCGCGGCGATCATACGAGCAATTATCTTTCTTAGCTAGCCGGTAACAAAGTCATTCACCGTTAATAATAATTATTTTGAATATGGTACTGACTTGCGTCTGTGATATCATGAAGTAAACAATCAACCGAATGCGGTTGCTCACTTTTGTTTTCATTCTTCGCCACTATTCTTCGTGTCAGCT
Source organism: Pristionchus arcanus (assembly GCA_900490705.1). NCBI lineage: Eukaryota > Metazoa > Nematoda > Chromadorea > Rhabditida > Neodiplogasteridae > Pristionchus > Pristionchus arcanus. The sequence goes on from LS487544.1 coordinate 21,649, forward strand.
ATTCCATATTTCGAATTTGTATGTGTTCCTCCTTTCTCTGCTAGCGATCCATCCATTGTTTATCAAGATTTGGTCAGGTTGCGTGAATGAAGTTATTCTCCAAGCTGAAGCGCCTTTTCCGATCTGGAAAACGAGATAATAAGCCACTTGCCGAGAAGGTTCGTTTCATTATCATTTCATGGTTTGCGAAATCGAATGTAAAAACTTTCATTCAGGAGCCGCTGACCACTTCGAAGCCTCGTCGCAAGCCCAGTCGCCAGCACGCTCGCGACCCCATAGTATTTTACTTTCCACTGTGCCGTTAACTCTTTAAAAACACTACCTCGATTGAAAAAAAGAATTGATAATAAATTATTATTTTTCACTCTGAACGTAATAATAGTTTTACAGGTATTTTGTTCGATGTACTCATCGTCATTTGTTCAAACAATGAGTAAATGATATGCGAGTTTACCAAATGACTAATTCGCCGCCTAAAAACGGAAGAAAACAATAAGCATTCCGCATTCGCATAATGAATCAATCTATTCTGTCAGTGGTATTTTTGCTGGCAATCACTTCTGTCATTCTTGCGCTCCCTCTCTCTGAACATCTTTGTGACGCATCGTATTGTTCCTTTCGAGGTTGGTTCGAATAAGAGGAAGTAGAATTATATAGCAGGTCTGAAGAAAAACGTAGGCCCTCCGGACTGAATAGGCTTTGAATAATCGATACCCAAGCAGTTTTTGTCCGTAGGACGCAAGTGATCAATAGGATGATTTTTTTTGTAACCTTTCGCCTTTCGAGGTCGGTGTGTTGGATCGACGGCGAAGCCGAGATGTCTATGTACTCTGGAAAATCATGGCACACGATGTGAATACGGTACGTTTCATTGTCTCCTTTACTTGCTGCGTAATATCACTGATTTACAAATTTCATTTTTAGATCTGCGAATGTTTTCACTTGAATTAATGTAACTTACTCTTGTGAATCTGTACACGAGTATTATTATTTTGAACTCATTTTTTTGTGCTTGACAACGATCGATTAAATTCGCCCGTTCCTCAGAATAAAAAAATACAAGCAATGAAATAATAAGGGGTAGCTGCGTGATTCCTGTCATGATGGAGAAGTAGATACGTTGTTGTCCTTGCGCGTTTGAGTTTAGTCTCAGTATTAATTGTATCCCTTTTCACGTATGAATCGACTGATGATGGGGGTTAACCCCGAAACGTCTCAATAAATCAATCGTCAACTGTCCTGTTCGCATTCTGGCCACACCTAGAAGACTCAAGATCTACAAGCAATGAATCTATTGATATTTCAATTGCTAGCAATTCCGATAATCTTGGAAGGATCAGCCGATTAACGCATGTTTTCACGAACTCAGTGTCAACAACGGGCTTGTTCACTGATAATGATGTGTAAAATATATAATTGAACAATCTGCTAACAGTAGCCAGAAAATTGTCAGTCGTGAATATTTATCAGTATTGTATTCTTATTATGTATCTATTAGGTCAATCTCTCCAGTGCGTCGGCCTGTTTTCCGAGTCTGATGAGTTCACGGAAAACCTCAATCGATTCTTCTAAGTCGCCTTTGATGAGCGATGACGTCTTAAGGCAGCTCAAACGTTCAATTTCGTTCTTAGAAGAGGTCGGCAGCGCATCGTATCCGTCAAAGATCTAAGTTTATTTTTATTTTATTGTTTTTCTCGATAATAACTACAAATTTGCTTACCTTAGTCAGAGATTTACCCACAATGGAGGCGATTTTGAGTACATCTTCTTCCAGGGACAGTTTCGAAACTGCGAATAGAGTCTCCTGCACTGTCTCTTTAACCTGACAAATGAAAGATTAATTAGAACTAATTAGAGGTGAATGTCTCACGGATTTCACATATTCCGCAGTGGGCTTGGCCGCAGAAGCAAGAATATTATTATAATCCTTTTTAACGAGCATCATTGCTGCGTATGTCTTGGGCAGCTCAGCCTTGATCACAGAGTCCATCTGAACAATATTGATTAAATTCGCATAGAAAACTTCTCTACATCATCCATGCTTTTGAAGCGCAGTTTTTCGAAATTTGCTGCAAGCTCTTCGTATGCTTCGAAAGCGGTTTTATTAATTTGGGCGAAATTATCTGCAATTATTCAAATTTTTAAACAATCAAGTTTGTTAAAGGGGGATAGGCATCAATATTTTCGTGCATAAACTGGCAACGTGGAGTGATAGAGAATGGTTACCCGATAAGAGATCAGGTTATCCGAAGTTCTAGAAATGCCTCTGAAGCTCACTACGGAATTTTAAAGTTCCTTGATCTTGCAGGCAAGATTTGGGGTACTGTACTCTGGTATTGATTTGCTCAAATTATTGGAGGAAAAAGCAGCAATAATGAAGAATGCACTCGGCGGGAGTCGAACCAACGAGTGTCGGATAGCTAGGCAAAAGCGTTACCGTTCCCATTCTACATCTGAAGATATCAAAACAATAAATTATTATATTCCATCTTGACAATTGAACACAGATGACATCTCTGAGTTTTGAAAATTTCAATGTTCGAATATTGATCAATTAAAATTCACTCTCATAAACAATATAAAAAAAACGAAATTTCACATGTGCAACCGAAATTTGTTCTTGTTTTCAATGGTAATCAAAACTATCGATCACCTTTGCATGTTGCTTTCGAACATTAGTTTGATTTTACTGTTTCATTTTTATAACATCTTAGTGATACGTAGTTAATTCAATTTCTTATCGCATTTTCACTCTGTCGATATTGTTTCAGGCAATCGATAAAATTTCATATTTTCTCGAAGCCGCGTAGGATAAAATATGCGAACGCTCAGCTAATTCTATATTGTTTTTCAGTTTTGTCACCCATGGTTCGAAGTTCCGTGTTAGCGTGGTATAATGCGGAAGCGACTCTCCCTTCTTCACACTCTCTATTCGATTTGATCATTGGAATCGCGTAGTGAATACTGATCAAGCGCATGTGGTCCCATCTCAAAACAAGGGAGGTTTGCCATATATAATCTACTAAGTATTCGAGAGTATTCAGTTTTCAAATATTATTCGTTTTCTCGCTCCAGTATCCACATCGAGATGCCGAAGATAATCGATTTCGTCGTCATCCAAATGAAGCGACTGATCAGCGAGGATAAGAGCGAAGAAGAAGTACTGGACAAGGTTGTATCTGATATCTTATTTATATTTTATCGATTATGTATTTTCAGGATCCTTCAACTACTTTGATTAGAGCAGCATCGAAAAAAGCAGCGGCGAAAGGACGGACATTGTACTGCTGCACTCAAGCGTGGCCATACTCTCAGAATATCATCGTTCAATGATTTTCGCCAGCTTCCTCATGATATCAAGAAGTGCCATCATGTACCATCTAGTGCCATCTATCAGATACCCTTGCATTATTTTGCTTCTGCCACGCCAATTCCATCACATTTTTTTCTCCTGATACTATAACAGTTAAAAAATTATCGCGGCGATCATACGAGCAATTATCTTTCTTAGCTAGCCGGTAACAAAGTCATTCACCGTTAATAATAATTATTTTGAATATGGTACTGACTTGCGTCTGTGATATCATGAAGTAAACAATCAACCGAATGCGGTTGCTCACTTTTGTTTTCATTCTTCGCCACTATTCTTCGTGTCAGCTATTCCATATTTCGAATTTGTATGTGTTCCTCCTTTCTCTGCTAGCGATCCATCCATTGTTTATCAAGATTTGGTCAGGTTGCGTGAATGAAGTTATTCTCCAAGCTGAAGCGCCTTTTCCGATCTGGAAAACGAGATAATAAGCCACTTGCCGAGAAGGTTCGTTTCATTATCATTTCATGGTTTGCGAAATCGAATGTAAAAACTTCCATTCAGGAGCCGTTGACCGCTTCGAAGCCTCGTCACGAGCCCAGTCGCCAGTACGCTCGCGACCCCATAGTATTTTACTTTCCACTGTGCCGTTAACTCTTTAAAAACACAATCTCGATTTAAAAGAATTGATAATAAATTGTTATTTTTCAATCTGAACCTAATAATAGTTTAACAGGTATTTTTTTCGAGGTAATCATCGTCAGTTGTTTAAACAATGAGTAAATGATATGCGAGTTTACCAAAATGACTAATTCGCCGCCTAAAAACGGAAGAAAACATTCCGCATTCCGCATTCGCATAATGAATCAATCTATTCTGTCAGTGATATTTCTTCTGGCAACTTCTGTCATTCTTTCATTTTCCCTCTCTGAACAACCCTGCGACGACTCTGACTGTTCCTATCGAGGACGGTGTGTGGGATCGAAGATTCATCCGAGTTGTCTATGTTCTTTCGAAAACTACGGGACAAGATGCGAATACGGTTCGTTTCATTTTTTGTTGGTTACAATGTCAAATGTTATTTTTAGATCTGCGAATGTTTTCACTTGAATTAATGTAACTTAGTCTTGTGAATCTATACACGAGTGAGATAAAAGTATTCTGTACTCATTTTTCGTGCTTGACAACGATGGATTAAATTCGCCCGTTCCTCAGGATAAAAAATACAAGCAATGAATCTGTTTATCTTTCAATTGCTAGCAATTCCGATAGTCTTGGAAGAATCAGCCGATTAACGCATGTTTTCACGAACTCAGCGTCAACAATGGGCTTGTTCACTGATAATGAAGTGTAAATTATATAATTGAACAATCTGCTAACAGTAGCCAGAAAATTGCAGTCTTGAATATAAATATTTATCAATATTATTATCGTATTATGGATTAGGTCAATCTCTCCAGTGCGTCGGCCTGTTTTCCGAGTTTGATGAGTTCACGGAAAACCTCAATCGATTCCTCTAGGTCGCCCTTGATGAGCGATGACGTTTTAAGACAGGTCATACGTTCAATTTCATTCTTAGAAGAGGTCGGTAGCGCATCGTATCCGTCAAAGATCTAAGTTTGTTTTATTTTTCTTGATAATAACTACAAATTTGCTTACCTTAGTCAGAGATTTACCCACTATGGAAGCAATTTTGAGTACATCGTCATCTAGAGATAGTTTCGAAACTACGAATAGAGTTTCCTGTACTGTCTCTTTCACCTGTAAATGAATTATTTACTAATTGTAGATGAATACTCGGGTTAGGTCTCACGGTTTTCACATATTCCGCAGTGGGCTTGGTCGCAGAAGCTAGAATAGTATTATAATCCTTTTTAACGAGCATCATTGCTGCGTATGTCTTCGGCATTTCAGCCTTGATCACAGACTCCATCTGAATAATATTGATTAAATTCGCATAGAAAACTTCTCTACTTCATCCATGCTTTTGAAACGCAGTTTTTCGAAATTAGCTGCAAGCTCTTCGTATGCTTCGAAAGCGGTTTTATTAAGTTGGGCGAAATTATCTGCAATTATTAAAAGTTGTAAAAATAAGAATGGAGAAAATCACCCATTGAGCATGTCTTTAGATGTTTTTCCGGCGTGGTTCCTATAATTCTTGCTTCATTGACAATAATGGTAAGGGCTGCGGGGAGGTTCAGATCCTGTCCGTACGCAGTTTTCAGCTTAGCCACGTCTTCTGCACTAGGCTTGAGAGGAGCAGCACTAATGAAGAAGCAAAGGGCTGAGAAGACGATGAAAAATCGCATTTTGACTGGTTAGAATTGTCAGATAGTCTAGCTACCGAATCGTTAACCATTAAATACCAAACCATGAGTATTTATCCGAAATCGAACCATCTGCGCTCTCCCGGAACGCATGCTATCTCGCTAGTGGTCAATGTAAACGATGGGTAAAGCTGTGCAAAAACTAGGATTGACTCATAGAGTAAGCACGATACGATTTCCTCAATGTAAACCAAATTGAGATTTTTTAGAGTAACAATAAAGTGATTAATCAATGAGAATTACTGTCAAAAATTATTCTGGAGGCGTACGTTCAATTCTGAATTTCAAACTTTCAGCGCTTCCAATGTTCATCTCGCAGTGTTTTTCTCTGCTCTCGCATCTTAGAGACACAACAAATATTTGTATAGACGAAACGCATCTTTCTCCCCTTCCCGGTTTTCTGATCACGCGTTGCTTGATTTTTTTCCCGCAGTGATTTTGATTCTATTATCCATGTAGATAGCAACGACAAATGCAGATAGATACGATCGACATCCGAATTCTCTCAATGCCTCTTCCGTTGGCTGGGATCCTACTCGCACTTGTCGTCCAGGCTCAAGGATTTCCAGTGAGAATATTTCAAAAATTATTGATGTACACCCTTCATCAGATCACCGAAGGTCCATGCGGCACCCTCCAGAAGTGCAATAACCACGGTGTCTGCACGCAGTTTCCCGAAGGACTCTTGTGCCTGTGCGATACGGAGTGGGTTGGAGTGAGATGTCAGATCGCCAGAGAAAAGTATCTCAACGGAACCAAGGGTAAGATGCTTTCCAGTTCCGACCTAAGAATTAACCGTGGCTTTTGCTTAGTTGAGCAAATTACATTCTATTATTCGATTAGCAAAATTATCGATGAATTATTTTTCCACAAAACCGAACTAAAAGATATTTTTAAATTATTCGGTTTTTATACTAATTATTCAGGTGAACCGTGCGAGAACTTTATGGACTGTAATGATCACGGGGTCTGCTCTGGACATGGAGAGAATCTGCAGTGCAACTGCTTCGACGGCTGGTTCGGAGTGAGATGTCAGATTCCGATGGATAGAATGGATTCGACGTGATTGGATTGCTTTTCACCTCATATCTTTATATCTTTATTTAATTTTTTTACATTGATCGTGATTTTTAATAAATTTCACATCTTGTTCTTCCTAATCGATTTCACGCGTTGAGAGAGCACGAGCATCGATGCTTTGTCTGCAAAGCATTTTTATATTTCGTCAAAAAGTGTATGCTACACCATTGGGTTTCAAAAATCCATATAATTGATTATCCGTTTTGTCTGGAAATGTTTCAGTTCTGTTATGCTTCAGAAAGTGTACACTTCGATTCGCGAAACTGAACGGCAATATTTCACTTTCGTCAAGTAAAAAAACAAAATTGATAGAGCCACTTGCAATTAGCTTGGGTTTGTGGTGCTAGAGGGTGTAAATTCGGAGTAACAGAAGTTCTAAATTCTTTACCATTCGCTTTCCAATCGTGCAACTTCTCCGCGAGTCTCTTCTGTCTGCTCTCGCCCCATTTGAGTGGGCCTCCAGTGGCCGGAGGCCAACCGAATCCGAAGATGCTGAAAAGATTATTTATTCTACGTGCGCACATCATCTTTTGTTATCTTCTTTAATTTTTGCACAAATTTTGAAAACCTTGTATGAAAAAAAAACATACAACATGATATCGATCAGTTCGTGATCGGCGATCATACCCTTCTCCAGCAGATTGTAGCCCTCATTGACCATTGGGAAGAGCAGTGCTTCGAGGACGTCCTGAATTAATTTTTTTTAATTAAAAATCTTAAAATCAACGTTTTGAAAGCTCTCAATTTAGAATATGGTTATGTGTTTATGAAAAATGAGCCTTTACAACTGCTCATTGTCCCCATTCCTTGACCCTCTTCACTCTCGAAACCTCACCTGATCACTCATCAGCACACTGCTTCTCGTGGCTTTCGAGGAGAGTTCGCGGATCATCCACTCTACCTGTGATAATTATTTTTTTCCAATGGATCTACCGAGTCCACTGCAAATCGAACCTCTCATAGAGTGTATATTATGGGTGAAACATATTCGAAATTGTTTGTCCAAAATAGTCTTACCTCGGCATCATTGTGCTTCTTCGCGTCAGCATCATAGGAGTAGAAACCCTTCCCTTTAAAGGTTAATTCGTTTTGACTTTTGCGATAAACTATCACTCACCCGTCTTTCTTCCAAATCGATTGCTCTTCAGCAGTCTTTCCTCGATCGGATTGAGCGGCCAACCCTGCTCATCCTTCACCTTTGCGCTTACGTCGATTCCTGAGATTCATGTTTTTTCCTAAAAGATGATGAAAGCAACTGAAATCGGAGGCGTCAGTAAGCCTAACCATTCATGTCATGCATAGTGATAGGGCCCATCAAGAAGCCGGCATGTCGGACGACCTCGTCTACCTGGAAAAGTCTCATGTAAAGACTATTTTACTCGTTCATGTTTTTGAAAACACTAATAATTACTCAGCTGGTGCGGCATCAAACCGTGCTCGTATAGTAGACGGTGGGCTTGTTCAAGATAGGCGAACAGCATGCGGTTGAACACGAACCCGGGACAGTTGCCGACGAGCACGGCGATCTGGAATTGTCATTAAGATTATACCACCTGTTTTTGCTTCTACATCTTCCCAAATGAGATGATTCAAATTATTATGGAACACTATTATTCATTCTGTAACAAATATGTTTCACATAGAAGATGAAATAATTTTGTATTAAGGCAAGTAGTGATTTCGTCGATCTGAGTGTTTAAAAAACAAAAAAAATTTTTAAAAAATCATCTGATGATTGATAATTTACCTTCTTCATTGCTCGACACGCCTCGAAAGCCGTTGCGACCGCCCTGCCGGAAGTCTTCTTGCCAAAGACGATCTCGACTACCTGAATTTGTACTTCATCAGACGCCCGCTAATCTTTAAAAAAAAATTTCCCGTTTTTTCTTCCCGAGTCCACCTCGAAATATAGAGATCTGGACTATATTTCACTGAGTTCAAAACAACACGGATTTTTGTGTTCTGATTTGATTCCTTGCAAAGCGTGATACCGTTCTAAAAAAATGCTAACCTTGATAACGTGTGCGGGGTTGAGTTTTCGACGTGACGTCGTCTGGAGCCAACGGAGGCTCGACATGAAAAATGACTATGCTTATCATCATCAGCACCCTCAAGAACCTATAATCCGAGAGTTTCAGAGAATCGACATTTTTGAGCTGTGCCAAACCACTCCGATTTTGCCTGACTCTATCGCAAATGGCCTCATATTATGGGTGAAACATATTTGAAATTGTTTGTCCAAAATAGTCTCACCTCTGCATCATTGTGCTTCTTCGCGTCTGCATCGTACGAGTAGAAGCCCTTGCCTGAAAAGGTTAATTCGTTTTGACTTTTGTCGATAAACGATCACTCACCCGTCTTTCTACCAAACCGATTGCTCTTCAGCAGTCTTTCCTCGATTGGGTTGAGTGGCCAGCCTTGTTCATCCTTCACCTTTGCGCTGACGTCGATTCCTGAGAATCCATTATTTTATGAAACAAGTGACAAGCAATGTAATCAATTTCAGAAAACGAAGGCGAAGAGAGGTGACAAAACAAAAATCAAACCGTTCATATCATGCATCGTGATCGGGCCCATCAGGAAGCCGGCGTGTCGAACGACCTCATCTACCTAGAATGGTCTCGTTAAAATACCGTTTGTCTGTTTCCTCGATTCCCTCGAAAGGAACGATGAAAACGAATCGGCAGAACTAATAACTACTCACCTGATGAGGCATCAATCCGTGCTCATAAAGTAGTCGATGGGCCTGTTCGAGATACGCAAAGAGCATGCGATTGAACACGAACCCGGGACAGTTACCGACGAGGACGGCGATCTGGATTTGTCGTTAATTTAATGTTTTTACAATATAAGGGGTGAATTATTCAGACGGCGTTGAATGTGTTTCACTGTGCATATGAATCAACTTTGAATAAGGCAAACCGTTTTAACGTTTTAATTAAAATTGCCCGATTTGCGAGATCAAAAACAATCAACTATCCGGCATCACGTGTAGATTTACCTTCTTCATTGCTCGACATGCCTCGAAGGCCGTTGCGACTGCCCTGCCGGAAGTCTTCTTGCCAAAGACGATCTCGACTACCTGAATGTTTGTCCTTCATCAGACGCCCGCACGAATGTATTTTTCTTTTGATTTTCGCTACTGTGTAGTTACTGCCCACGACCACCTCATGTTCAGTAAAATACAGAGAGCTCTTTACTATTTTTCATTGTTCAAAACAACACCTTTTTTGTGTTCTGTTTGTTTTTTCAGGGGAAAGATGATATCATTCATGTTCTCACTTTGATAACGTGTGCTGGGTTGAAGAAATGGATACCGACAAGGCGAGAAGGATCGGAGAGGACTGATGACATCTGAATCAATTATTTTTTTTTAAATTTATGATAAGATTGATCGAAAAGGCCGCCGAAGGGTGTAGGATGCTTTTGGTAAAACTGGTTGAGTTCGAATACGTTTCACAGCCCATCAAAAATTGTAGCAATTCCAAAACTATCAATTTCGTTTCGATACTGATTTCCAAACTCTGAAATATCGAATTTTAAAGCCGTGTGAGCATGAGAATATCTCACTTGCCTCATCAATATTCAAACTCGAAGTATTCGATCCGAATACGCAATCTGTGCTGCAGATCCTCTGCAGTTTCGTGAACAGTTCCTTCTTCAACTGCATGTTCTCGAAGACGGCCTCGATGACCTGACAATAATGGGGTCTCTTGTTTTCAAACATTCCGTTCTTTAACTTGGAATGGTTTAATCATTTCCATGAGACATGAGGTACGTCATTTTCCGTTCGTCACGTTGCTTGAAAAGAAACACGAAGAACGTTTAGGCTCACCAACTGACACGCGGCGAGATCTTCCAAGCGAGTAGTAAGCTTCAGTGAGGAACTGGTGAGCCGCTCGATGTCTTTCGCTTTGAATCTGAAGAAGAAATTGCTAATATGCATAAAGCGAAGAATATCCATTTGTGAGGAAGATGTTAATTGAAATGGGAAGTGGGTGAGCAGGAAATCAAAAGCGAAACCTCTTCAGCTCCGTCTCCCTTTTGATGGTGATGCCCAGTTCTTTCTGACAGAATGCGAGCGCCTGTAAATATGAACTGTCTAATTCGTATTCAACATTTCAAACATGGCATTTCAAAGAAAACCCAATACAAATGGTAACATAAATGAATTCCACCCACCTTTTCATCGTTCTCTACCAGAATCACATCATAGCCTGCTCGGCACAGACCAATGGCGATGCCCCTTCCCATCGTGCCACCGCCGATCACTGAGACCTGCAAACGTATTGGGTTAAAGTATTTTGGGGTTTTATTGATATAAAATGCTGCTGGACTTGCAGAAAACACAGAAAAAGATGAGATGAGTTTCACGAACATATTATCTGTCTCGGAAACGAATGTCATGGTTGGTCGAATCGGTTGATAGAATAAACAACTAAATCACTCGCCGTTTTCATCTCGACGGCATCGCTGTTCTCGTAGCTCTCGCCGGAGGGCAACTTCCACTGAAATGAGAAAAAATATGGGAGATGCGAGACTATGGAAATTCTAGATATTTCAGAACTGTGAGGAATATTAACATTAGCGAAGAAACGGAATTGTTGTGGAGAAAGAACGCCTTCAATTAGTGAAATCTGACCTGATTGGCCTTTTCATACGCGCCCATTAGGTACTCCTCGATCTCCTTGGGCACTTTGAAATTCATTATCTGCAAAACTAAAATATATCATATTTGCTAAGGAAGGATGGGGGCGAATTCGGATATGTTTCACGTGATTTCCAAAAGCATGAAAACAAATAATGCACGATATTTGGAAGAGAATTTGAAAAAAAATGCAATTTTCGATCAAATCAATACAATAACGACAAAACAATCGAGAAACAGCAAAGATTACGCGCTAGAGTAGAAATACACAGAGTGGGAAGGTGAGACGAAGTTACGATTACAAACTACGCTCGATTGGTACGCACCCTTATTCGACTCTCGTCTCTCCCCTGGCAGTGCTCTCTATTTCTTTGCTGTTTTCTCCATTCCCCGTGTCTCGTTTGTTCTTATCACCACTAGAGTAGAAATTCTACTCTCTCCATTGCACATTCTCGATTTCCAGTCAATTAGATCGAGAGAGCATGGAAGAACGGGAGAAAGTAAAAGTTTGCAATGATCGTTGATTGTGTAGCCACAAGGAAACTATGAAATTTTCGCATGTTTTCTTCTCTTGCGATTTTGTGATCTTGTCACTTGTGCGATTCGTAGGGTGATTATAGTACACTGGTTATCACAGTGAGGACGTCGATTCCGAAAGTAACCTTGTTCCATGTTTGTTCGATATTTGCTGATATTTTATCGTAATGAGGTAGTGTGCAAGCGATGTTTGACAGTATGGAAGAATGCGGGAAATGAATATTACGTTAAGAAAGATGTTGGGTGAATGAGTTATTGGCTGTCTTTAATTTCCGATCGAAAACGTCTGATTGAAAGCCTGCCCCATGAATCCTAGATAACACAGATAGAAGAATGAAGCAGTCAAAACTTTACATTTATTTCACATTACTTACACAAGAAATGCTGTAAAGCAGTGATGAACAAGGTACATGAAGAAAAGGAAAGAGGTAGTCGGGTAAGAAAATATTATGGTTAATTAAAAAATAATATTAGTCTAGTTTACGCCCTAAAATTTGATTATTTTCCAATAGAGAAAGTCTGATTGCAAGTCTGTCCCATGAATCCTAGATTGCACAGACAGAAGAAGGAAGTGGTCGACCCGAGGCAGAGTCCGTTCGAGTTGCAGGAAGAGGCGGAGGTGCATGCGACTGAAATAAATGAGAATTTATCGGAGCTAAAGTTAACAGGAAGCAATAATCTGATGTAATACAGATGGTAAAGTCAATGGTCAGATGAGCAGATTTTATGAATTAACTGATTATGAATAAAGCTTACTTTGCTCGCAGCTCATTCCCAAGAATCCCTGGTCGCATATGCAGAACTTGAGCTGTTTAAATCCAAGACAGCTGCCCTGGTTGGAGCAGTCGGAGCGGTCGCATGGATTTAGTTGCTGTAATGAATCGATATGGGATGGAATTAGCGCGAAATTGTCTCCTATGGATGGAACTCTCGCAATTTCGCAAATTGTATGACCCAGAAGCTAACACAGTAAGAGAAAAATTAAGTGTAGCAAATTCGGTATTACTCCGCCTGCGCATAACATAACATGAATGAAGGGGAAAGGGGAGGGAAATCAGGAGGGTATGGATTGGCGCTCGAGGGGAAGGGCTCCACACGGATACCTGAAACGAGAGAGCAGTGCTGTTCAAAGACTGCAGTCCGTTCAATAATGAGTTTAGTTGGTTGGTTATCTGGCCGGTTTGAGGGCATGTGGGCTGGGGGCACGACGTCGTATCTTGCTGCAGTGAGGGGAATAGGCAAGTTAGGGAATGGAATACATGAGCTCTCCGTCTCCGGAATGATCGGATAGCTTATTTACAACTATATTATCGTACTACTTTCTAAAAACAAATTAACCAGATTAACACAATTTGAAAATAAGTGTTCGGGCATTTTTTTACTGTTAAGCCTCGCACCTTCATTGAATTGCTATGTTGGCATTCACACTCATATCCAATTTGAAACACATTCGGAAAAGTAGTCGATATAGGAAATGTGACTCACCGCAATTGAAAGCGAGGCGACAATAAGAAGCAGGAGTAGAGTAGCTTGCATTTCGGTATGCGAGATATTGCCATGAAACGTTATTGCGTTTTTATATCCCTGCTCCCCGGGGTATTTCTCTGCCTTCCTCATAGCCTTTCGTGATCCCTCAACGATTAGGGAAGACAGAGAACATGCGGAATAGAGAGACAATAAAGAGCCAGAATATCCCCTGGCTGTGTAAACGAGCTCTGATTCTTGTTCACTCTGCGGAAATCGGCAAACATTATGTTTCCGCACGGTTTTCTTTGTTTCCAATTGTATTGGGCGATCGAAACCCGGAAGGATTTGGATGACCAGAGGATCAGAGATACATCAATGATGAAACAGAGTAGTGTACTAATTTAGCTTCTTATTGTATGACTATTGATCAGAAAGGAAGAGACTTGCTCCAACTAAATTGAATACAACTCAAACTAAGACAAATGTTTAGACAAACGTTTTTTTCTTGTTATAATTGTTTTATTGTTGATTTCGATTTCTGAAGCGTGCTTGGTTTCCAAGAAAAATGGCACGCATTGTAATTGTCTATTGTCTAGCACGTAAACAGTCGAACTCGACATTGAGAACAAGAAACCATTTTCGGTTCCCGCCTTGCCAGTGTGAGAAACATTTTCTCAACAAGCTCCAATATTCTTCAGTTATTTATTTACAATAATTCCAAAGAAGCATGACAGTAGTCCTACTTATCCATTACGCCATTGGAATTTGCTCCATAGTCTTCAACCTTGCCGTGATAATTATTGTCGGAAAGAGGACTCCAAAGCAATACAAGTTAGATCGGGATTGTTTTCCAAATTTGAAAACGTTGTTCTCAACGTTTATGGTTGTTATATTTTTCAGAATTAACGCGTATTTAATCTTCGAGGAATGCGTTTTCTTGCTGATTTCCTCCATCTCCAATCTCGTTTCCATGCAACGGTAAGCCATTTCGAAAAGAAAAAAAAGATTGCATTATCATTTTACAGACTAATCCCAATACCGGATACTACAATCTTCGGCTCGCTCGGAGTATGTACTCAAGTTTCTACCCATTTCTGCTATTATTGTGAGCAATTGTATTTTTGAGATTATTTTTTAAAAGTAAACAAACTTCAGTTCACGTTTCGAGGTGCATTAACTGCATTTAGCAATACTATTACGGATAACGTTCAGAAATGTCTAGCACCAGTGATGTTATTGAGAAGCATTAACTAATTTAAATGAAATATTCAATTATCGGACCTTTCTAAGAGCGCTGATGTAAGGTTTATGTAACAAGGAATTTCCGAAAATTCAAGTTCCCTAACAAAATTTCCGAGAAAAAATTTAAAGAATATGATTTCTCAAAAAATATTTGCATACTCACTTTTCCCATCTCTCTAATTACAAGCCATTCCTTCCCACTCGAATATTTCCGAGGGGTCTAATTCCACAAAATCGTTTCTCAGGTCAACTTTTACGAGAATGTTGTTTCCTAAATGAAATTTCCGAACTTTTTTTGACAATTCGAGGCAATACCGGAAGGGGAGCAAATTCGGTATTGTTCCTCCTGCGCAGAATAGAACATAAATAAATGGGGATTGCGGGAATCAGGAGGGGATAAATTGGCATTTGAGGGGAAGACCGGCACACATGGATACCTGAAACGAGAGGGCAGTGCTGTTTAGAGCCTGCAGTCCGTTCAACAAGGAATTTAGTTGGCTAGTTATTTGGCCGGTTTGAGGGCAGATCGGTTGGGGGCACGATGTGGAATCTTGCTGGAGAGAATAACATGTGGGGGAATAAAATGAGTTTCTATCTCTGTAAAGTGTTTTTTTTTGTAAGACAAGAGTCGCGTCACCAAGTGAGTTTCAATGAACGCATTGATCTTCAAATCCACTTTGAAACATATTCCAAAAATTTAATCAAAATGTGACTCACCGCAATTGAAAGAGATGGCACGAGTAGAAGCAGAAGGAGAATCGTGTGCATGTCTGTAGAGGAGATATTGCCATCAAACGTTATTGCGTTTTTATACCGCCGAGCTCCCCGGGGCATTTCTCTGCCTTGCCTCGTAGCCTTTCGTGATCCCTCAACGATCAGAGGAGGTAGAGAGCACGCTAAAAGGAGAGACAATAAATGGATAGAATATCCCCGAGGCTGCGTAAACAAGCCTCGATTCTTGTTCATTCTGCGGAAATCGGCAAACATTATGTTTCCGCACGGATTTCTTTGTTTCCAATTGTTGGACGATCGAAACCCGGAAGGATTTGGATGACCAGAGGATCAAAGATGCATCAATGATGAAACAGAGTAGTGTACTATGATAATATATCTTTTTATTGTATGACTATTGATCAGAAAAGACGGGACTTGCTCCAACTAAATTGGGCTCTGTACGGAAACGGGGGTCCCAAAGGAAAACGGGGGTC
>LS487546.1:0-11461 GCA_900490705.1 Pristionchus arcanus
AATCAAGTCAAGTATAAAAATGGTTACTGACATGGCCATATACCATTCCATCAATGAATCGTGAACTCCGACAACATTTTGATGATTGGAAAGTGTGATGAACGAAATAATAAAAAACAAGAAATAATCACTAAAGGACAGGTCGCGGAGGTCACCGCAGAAAGTGAAAAGTGTGATAGTGAGATGAGAAAGGAGGTGGAGTTACAGCTGGCCTTTATCCACTCGCATTCATCCCTTTTTCATTTCGAATTCAATGCCTCATCCTCTTTTTTTGGATTTTAT
Organism: Pristionchus arcanus; assembly: GCA_900490705.1. Taxonomy (NCBI): domain Eukaryota; kingdom Metazoa; phylum Nematoda; class Chromadorea; order Rhabditida; family Neodiplogasteridae; genus Pristionchus; species Pristionchus arcanus. The sequence goes on from LS487546.1 coordinate 283, forward strand.
TCTGCTGATCTTTTGCATCTATATTGTAAAAAAATCATTTTGTTGAAGTTGTCTACATCAACTCGACAGCAATTGTGAAGTCGCCATGCAAAAAAAACGAGGAATCACTAAGGTGGGTTGATGAAATCGAGGCCTCGATCCTCAAACACGAGTTTTAATTTTTGGCTAGCTCGAAAAGGGTCGAGTCGAGGGAGAATGGTCGAGCCAAGCCGGCTAGACATTTCTCTCACGCAATCGAGTATTGAGAGAGTATTTTTTTACACTTCTCGTGCTCGCGATTTATCACCAGTTATCGAGTTCGAAACAATCATTCATAGACAGACGATAGAAAAAGGATACTGCAAAAGCTAATAATAATTATAGGATAGGCACGTTCTCGTTTCAAGCTGTCAAAAAGGAAATGCGATCGAGAGCAACACTTCGCCAACCAATTCGATTCGGATCCGAGCAACCAGGACAGTTAGTAAGTCGTTCGAGCTCGTTGTCTTGGGAATAGATGCCGTTGAGACGATCGGAGGAACCAAGTCCCTTTCGAGGAACGCAAGCATGAAAACTTACACATGCTCCCCTATCACGTATCTGAACAAGCAAAGCGTAGTAATAGTATACCTTCCTTCGAACAGTCAGTTACTTGTTTATTCCACAAGAGTCCCGTTATTCATCCACACGGGTCAGGCTGGACATCAGCCCACTGATCGAGATCGAGCGCAATTTGTGACACGTGTGATACTTCTGTTGAACGAGAAAACGTGTTTCATTTGGAAAATTAAATGCAATACCACTTCAGAACTACGAGAACGAGATGATCAGAAGAAGCCAAACAAGAGAGGATAGAGGATCATACAGAATTTGCAAACAATTCTACAAGTAAAATGAGTACCGTGGTTCCAATCTTGCCCATACGAAAGACATTTCCATTATGGGACAGTGTTTGAGAACTGAGAAAGGTGATGATTGAAAGCGAATGAAATAAAGTATGATATTACTTTGCTGATTTGTTCAACAACCTACTCAATAATTTTACAATATCTGATTGTGAGCTTCCTGGCTTCAAACGCCTTCCGTCAGAGACCTGATCCGATGTTATGAATATTTCATGATCGACTTTATTTGATTGTTACATTTGCTTTTTTTGGTCCCCTCTTTCGCCTGCATGTCCAGGCAGAGAGCTCGCAAAATGAAACAGCTGAAATCGTCATCATCACTCTCTAACAGTGCAAGCGTGCGTGGCACATTGGAGAAGAAGAGCGGGAAAAGAGTAATGCTCTCGTCTCTCCTTTATCCCCGCATCTCACGGCAGTTAGAGTGGCGAGAGTGTGTTTGGAAATCATAGGGCTAGACGATGAATGGGGAGAGACTATTCATTCCATTTCCGATCTTTTTCCTTCTTTTTCTTATTTTCCCTCCATGAAATTGTTGTTTTCTTAGCTCCCATTAGCCTTCGACGTGTACTAAATGTAGATCAGCGCTCTCTCACATCTCTACCCAACTAAGTATTTATTTAGCTTTCTCGGTAGCAACGTTGCAACCTATCAAAGAAAAAGATCTCCGCAAGCACATTCAGAAATCAAAATACTAAAAATAACTTGCTAAATTTGAGTTACTTTATGAAGGTTAACTTTCATGGAGAACAGTTTGTTATCATCTTTATCGTGGTGATGAATGTGTGTGGGTCACTTCGGATTAGTGCTGCACGTGATATATTGTGATTCGCATTCAGAAGACTTGGATGAATTTGACGAGGGCGGAGGATTCGCTCTAATCGGAGGATTCGACGGCACCGGATGATAAGTGTTCCTGGCTGCAAATTATGTGTGTTCATGATTTCGAAATTAATTTCGAATTTACCGTCGAATTTATAGAGTGCTCTTTGTGATTTTGTGCAGCAATAGCAGAAAATGCCGACCTGAATTGAATATGCGTTGGAATAGATTATACAGATAAAGAAGTTACCACGATAGCGACGATAATAATCAGCAGCAACAAGATACCGATCACGATTAGAACAATTGTGAGAGTGCTCACTGTTATTATCATAATTCAATTCATTCAAAAAAGAATATAAAAGAAAAAAAATTAAAAACATTGTTATTTACATCCGGCTTCATTGCGTGAAATCTGTTCGAGTTCTTTCGTAAATTCTGTTCCATTCATTGCTAGTGCCATCGCGTTCGGGCCTTTTAGTTTGAACTCAATTTCCGGGCCGAAAAATGTATGTAGTTCCTGCAATGAATTTGGATATCTTCTATGATTCCTTTCATTTTCGATCGATTGGTTCATCCTTTTCTCGTAGAATATTCACCCCATCCCCCAGATTCTGGCTTTGGCCAGAAAACTGAGTAGTTCCGAAATATGAATAGCATATCAAAGATATCAAACAGGTTACACAAACGCCGTGCGAAATGAAACTAATAGAAGAAATATGCGTGTTCACCTCTCCTCCTGCCTCAATATCGAAATGGTATCGTTTGAAAGTGAGCGGTCTGCCGTTTTCCGTTTCTAGCGACTTCGCGTCTTCCGATGTGATAACATCCTCGTCAGCGTTGTGGCGCATCGGTCGCACGGAATAGGTCACTAAATTGGGCATAATTTTTGTATTCAATATTTATTTTAGGTTATTATTATCTTTATATATTGCTTGTATTACTCACCAGTTCCCTCTCGATTGGTCCAGCCGAACGACATTGCATTCGCGCTGTGGGCCGAGATCGTGGCGTTGCCAAAGTTGATACTGTAATTTGAATATATTTGCAAATATTATTTTCATGGTGCTGTACTCGATGTTTCTTATCTGCCAGTCGCGTTGATATCGAGGTTTGTCAGGCGCATAGTACGTGATTATTACCGCCTTCCATTTTGTCGTCGAGATTGGTCTTAATGTTAAGCGTATAAATCATTTCTCACGATCGAATTTAGCTCACTCAAAATCGATCCGGGAGAGTAGCACTTCGTAAGTTGGCCGTCGGCATGTACTATTTCTCGTCCACACGAAACCTGTTGAATTGGTTTTATTTTATTATTATTGAGATCAAATTGCATTCGTTTTTAACACAAGAAAGAATCAAACTAGATTCGTTATCCGAGTTTTAAAGGATATTTAAGCTGAATAAACCATCTCTTCATTATTCGTGACTCCCAGAGTGACGAAACATCATACGGAGTGGAAAGATAACAGAATACCTTATTTTTTACACTTTTTGACTAGCTAAACCCTACCGCTATCCGCAGTTGGCGGGAATTCTCCATTACAGGAGCAGGCATCATTTTCGACAAAGATGAGGCATGCCTGAAAGAACTATTCAAGGCGCATACTCTTCCCTCTTTTTTATGAAGGCAGTTCGCGAAAAGAGCAGAGAGAACGTTCTTGTTTTTTCTGGTCCACTCCACAATAATTTAAATAAAGGAGCGAATATTTTCCTATAGGATTACTTAATATAATAGCATTCTCGAAATGAAATATACCACCATCATCGGCAGCCCATGACCAAACCCCACTAGACTAATCTCACTTTGCCATCCGAGCATGGCTCAATCTTTCGATGTTCCGGAGGCGTCTTCAATTGTTTGAGTTGTTCGTGAAACGCGTCATCATTGAGTGTCATACTCTTCCCACTCTTTTTGAAGTTGACATACGAATCGTTGATGTCCGTTATATTCTAAAAAATTTTTTAGCGAGTACCGGAAGCCTATGAAATGTTTTTCATCAACTAAAACACTGACCACTCCATCACTTTCCATCCGAAATGAATATTTCTTGAATTTATACGATTCTTTGTTATATGCCGATGTGAAAGTCTTCTCGTGCTTCATGTTACATGGAGATGTTATCTCTGTTATTAAAAGTTTTTAATTATGGTTTTAACGCTCGTGTATTGCTTTAATATTATATTTCGTAATTTCTGGTGCATAGAAAAATCTGACGTTGTCCTTCTCGAGTATAGGTGAAGAACGCCTTTTCTTCATTGAACGTCAAGCCAGCTTTCTCTCCGAAATCAAACCTGAAATTTAACATACTTTGTAAATCCACTAATTTTCATTAAAGAAGGCGTCCCACGAACCGCGTGGGCGACTATGCAAAGTGAGGAATGAGAGGGACACTCTCCTCATTCCACACGCTCTCTCGCTCGTTGCCTGCTTTTCACTTGGCACGCAGCCAATTGATCATAACTCAGTTCAAACGAAAAATGGTGACTTGGGAGTTTCGAAAGTGTTATCGGGTAGCCACGACCCACCATCTCACATCGAGAACTCAGTTAGCCAGATATTCGTGGGACGCCTTCTTTAAGAATGTGAATCTGGGTTGCAATCATTAGTATTTGTGAGATGAAAAATGTAGTGTGTAAAATGTACCCTAGGTCACGAATTCCGTTGCCTTCATCCAACACAATCGTCGATACATACCACTTTGTTGCGGTGATAGGCCTGTAATTATCACAAATGTGATTTATGATTTCACAAATTATTATCGTCATTATTATTATAAAAGTAATTCACAAATAACGATTACTTGAATTCGATCAGTGAGTATAACTTTTCGTAGGTTGGGCGGCCACATCCCAAGTTATTCTTCCATATGTAGCCTGAAAAAATCAGCACTGATTGGTTTCGTTCGAGAAAAATCAGCAATTGCCCATAAAACATTTTTTAAAAATAATGTGGCAACTATGTTTACCTGAGCCATCAAACTCCTGAGACACACGGGCGTCGCACGGGTTATTTTGCATGAAAACGATGCAAGACTGAAATGATTACGCATTAAGGAAATTTTTTAGACGATTTATTGTAGGTATTTTCGGTTTTTTCACAAAACTCAATTCAAATAATAATGCTTAATGAATGGCATCAGTAACTGCCATTAACAACTGAAACTCGAAATCGAAACGAGTGTTCATGTGAAAATGCAGTCAATTTTGCTTCTTATAATTTACTCACTCGGGTACAAGGACAGCGCTCCACTTTGCGATGGGCTTTCGCGACTTTTTCCATGAGAAGTTCGGGAAAATCCTCATCTTGCAGTACTTTAGGTGAATCATGTGAGTAGAATACGACTGTGGGGCCGAAGAAATCAATCAATTCCTGAAATTAAAAAAAAAGAAAGAATAAGCTGAATCTATAATTGATATAATCTGTGTCGATAATTTTTAACAATACTATAGTATACATAGATACATACCAATACATAGATGTAGAAGATTAGGCATTATGTCAGATTTAAAAAAAAGTTATTTCTCACTAATTGTAAGTATGACCAAGTAAGAGGAAGACTTACTTGATCCGTTTCAATTTCGAACAAATACTGTTCAAATCCGTAATGATTTCCTTCTCCGTCCGTATCGAATTTGGTGCTTTTTGGTATAACTTGGTGAATTAGGAAATTCGTTTTCTGCCCTGCAAATAAAAATTGTTGGCTCCTAATTCTTCTATAATAATAACAATCTCCTTCTCGAAAATCATAATGGTGCCTTATTGAAGAGACTGCCTACCAGTTTATGTATCATTCTGACATTCTAGTACTCAAAAGAATGATTTGAACACATTGAAGTATTTGAAGTAGGGTTTGCTAAATAGGATCGATCCAGTCGAGGGTCCGACTTTTTTATCCGAAGAAGCCAAAAATATCGGCCTGCCCGATATTATATTAGGGGAGAGTTGGCCGGTCGTCACGTATTCGAAAGAGATTCGGGCGGCTCGAAATCAGTCTGAATCCAACCAGCCAAATTTTTGAAAATATTTCAGGGCATCCGAACAAAAATTTACTTGGTTTCAACTGTTTTTAAAATCTACATCACTTGCGACCGTGACCCAGTTTCATGGTTTCTAAGTGCATGCATACTTTTTTGGCACATGTATGTGTTTCCCCAACTTTTCTTGGGTCGCTCGAGGCCTCACGAGCATTTCGCAAGCGTTTGCACATGGCTGAGAGATAAACGGCGTTTACACTTCCTGGTACTAGAGGTAGTAGAATTGACGGGTGTAGTTTAGAACAAAAAAACTTTCGTCTTAGTGATCCCCGAATATTCTTCCACAATATAATCCCATTTTTGCACAATCGTACCCAATCCTGTCAGATCAGTCTGGAACTCCATGACGGTGTCACTGATAAATCTGACTTCCGCATATCCAACATTGAATCTGAAATGTAAAAAAATGTTAATCTGTTCAAATTGAAATAAAAATTTAACATATAAGAGACCGGATCTGGGAAAAGTGATAATGATAAATATTCACAAGAAGGGGTAGAAATGTCATTTGCCTGGAATTTGGCTTAATCCGTGTAGACAGCCAAACGAATGGCCAGTAAAAAAGCCAGCCGATTGAAGAGGGTTCAGGTTCATTTTTACCTAATAAGGTTTCAAAGTTTCGTTTTTGGTTAAGGGGGGGGGGTTGAAGTAGTGTTCAGTAGGGCACGCTGTGAAGGAGGTGACTTTCCGTAATTCCTCTAAAGCTGAGAGAAATAGAAAAAATCGAAATATAGAGTCAAAAAGGCGACATAGGGATCGATCTGAAATTGATCCCAAACATGATATAGTACGCTCAGGACATGCCTAACACAGTGCAATAAGAATTTTGGGCCTGTCTTTTTCGGTTGAGAAATTATGAATTTTCATCACTTTTCCACATGCCCGCACCTGGCGCGCCGCATTTCGCAATACGCCATCATTTTTGTAAACAAGGTCAATATATCTCACACAAGTTTTTCGAGAGGGTATACAACACCGTTGTACGCACCCAGCCTGAAGAGAGTGGCCACAAACTTCCATTTGAAGGGAGTGATCGGTCTGAATGAATGTTGTTTTTATAATGTAAAAAATCGAAAAAAATTGATAAAGTACGCATAAAACGCGGTCTGCGCAAGAGCGATGGAGTGGACGGCACAGTAGCAGAAATGATTTCAAAGATCAAGGATACACTTTTGGGATCAAATTTTTGGCTGAAGTGTAAGCCACTCCTAAGGGGTCTAACATCCAAGTAGGAACCCTACGAGACCATTTCGTATCTAAGCTACAGTGCCAGATCCCTTCCGAATCCAGACGTTCTTACGGAGACTGCGTTTAAACACTACAATGAGAATGTCAGCACAATTACCGAATGTCAAGCTTGCTATATACAAATCCGTAATTTCCGTATTCGCAGTGAGTGTCTGGCCCCCAGATATATCCTGCAGTGTAACTTTTTTTTGATTTAGTGAACCCGGAAACTATTATTTAAATAAATTTTCGCCTTCAAATTATCGGTGACAGTTTCGAATTTCAAATAAATGGTACTGGTTATAAAAAGAGTGAATTCGCACTGGTGCATAATTTTAACTCGATTATCTACCCCTCCTAAGTGGAGCTTGCTGTCTCTATCGATATCCAGCAGTAATTGTGTTACCTCTGTGAGCTGGACCCCAAACACCTCGAACTGAACAGATGTCATTGCCGAAGACGAGACACACCTGCAGTAGCAATCATATTTATTTATTAGGCTGGTGCGTAACTTTCTGAGGTGTCTTTTGCTTCACTATCAGTTCCTCCTGCCCAAAAAATCCAGTACAATTGATAGGAAGATAATAGGGCACACCAAACATTAAAAGGATATATTAGGTTGCTTAGTATGAAAGAGGGGAAATATAACGTAGAGAGCATGCAATAAATTGCAATTATTCCGACTTTTTAAGATTTTGTGAATCGCTTAATCCCATAAATACTAGCTATGAGCACTTGGCAAGAAATGGTTTCTTCATTGCGCACACTATCTCACGGCCTGAGTGAGAACGTACCCCTGTCTTTTATTGCCAGATCATCCCTAATAAGAAAAATTTTCAATGATAAATTAAGTTGAAGTAATTACGATAAGGGAAGTGATAGAGGAAATCCGGAAATCGTAGGCGGGTATTTCCGACATTTTGCGATCGCTGTCTCTCTCTTTTTTGGGTGATAATGGGTACTTGCACTAATAGTGATACCGAACGAATGATTTTACTCTCCTTATTTCTACAGTATCCTCTTCTCCACTCATGATATTGACAAGCACACACGAGGTAAAAATGATTTCGTGCAATCTAATAACACAGCTCATGCGACGAATCGAACATACCGTGTCGTCTGGACACCTCTCAACTTGCTTGTGCTCATATTGTGATAGTACAGTGACGATAACCGACGCCAAACTGAAGATCAAAGATCAAATACCACGCAAAAACCCCGAAAAATACCATAGCCATAGCCGCATCGTTCCTCGGTCCAACCACTCGCGAAGAGAGAAAGAGGGAAGAATGAGGGAAGACAATAGAAGGAGACTCTTTCATAGGGTGAACTCGCATGTAAATCGATCCAATATTGAGCAGTGTCTGGCGGATTATCCCATTCAGTAGATACTCGAACAATGAAGAATTGACTTTGTCTGGGTGTTTTCGACAGATTGAAATAGATGAAAATGTAGCCATTTTGAATATATTCAAGAAAGGTTACCGTTGCTAACTCCTATCCTACCATGTTGGAACCTCGTTCGACCGAGCCCGAATTGACCTGCAGACGGCTAATAAACACGACCTAATTGACACTAACGGAGAACTATTGCAGGCGGGTTCTGACATGCGATACCTAACTCAGTCGAACGGTTCATAGGTTCTTCTAACTTGCTATACTCAGTGGTCAAACACACTCCCTGTAGACCGTATCCTTGGTAAGGATAGAATCTAAGACTGCTGTTGGACAGGCCGATGATTAAGAATCGGTACTTACTTGGCATCCTTTCGAGAAGTTCATGACTCTCCTCGGCTCTCAGCGAAGTGCGTGACCAGCAAGTCTACCGTGGTCGCCATGTTAGAACCTCGTTCGACCGAGCCCGAATTGACCTGCAGACGGCTAATAAACACGACCTAATTGACACTAAAGGAGAACTATTGCAGGCGGGGTCTGACATGCGATACCTAACTCATCCCTTGCCCGGGAGAAGTGTACCCCCAATATCACGGTGCGCCCAAACACAGAGTTAGGGAACAACCATCGTTATCAGTGCCACACAATCTCCTAGTTGATAAGGAACACTGCATTATATAGTGATGATGCCGGAAGCTCTAGAAGGTTCCGGCTAACGATGGGGCGATGCCGCTATTCGGCGAATAGGTGTGAGGAATACGATAAACTTGCGATGAAGTGCCCTGGACCGACCAATCCGTCAGTGCAATCATGGTCGCAACTGCAGCGATAATGTACTATTGAATAATACCTTTTATACACACAAGATGTCTTGAACAGAATATTGCATCAAATCGATATTCAGACAGAAAGAAATCAACGGGGAGGGGCGATATTATCTAATTCGAGAATATGAAAGAGAAGTCTTCTCCTTCGTATCACAGATAAAGGATAAAGGAACCACGGATAAAGTTTGTTCAAAATCTGATGATGTTTATTAAACTCATAATCATTACATGTCCACATTATTTCCGTTTCTGATTCCTTTTCGATTTCTAACTCCATTAATTGCGTAAGTGCTAGCAAATAAGAAGATAAGAGAAGGAGGAATGGGCAGTCTTTTCTCTGCGGCCAGCTCTCTAATCATAAAATCTAATCATTACACTCGCCCTTCGCCCAATCATTCTCCGTTGCGACATCTTGATCATTCAGCCTTTTCTGGCTGGTTCTATTGTCCCGTGACTCGTCCCTTCTCTCCCTCACTCTCCTCACCCATCCCTCCCGCTGACCACTTCTCTCTATCACCTCTCTTCATTACACTTTCGACTAGTCTTCCTTCTATCCTCTCTCTCTTTTCATCATTCTTGACACACTCTCAACTTTTTTTTCGTTATTTTTGCCTCTCCATGATCTGATTTGTTCACATTTGCCTCAGTTGTTCGTCATTAACCATTCCGATTTCGCGTGAACAGGGAATATTCAAAAATTACCTCACAAGGGAAGGTTGCGATGTCGATATGGAGTTGCCAAACGAGACCTAGCGGGATCGATAGAGGAAAAAATTCTAAGAACTCCTATGCGGTTCAAATTTGCTGAGGGCATCTTTGAATTCCTGGGCTGTTGTAGCGTTTCAAGCATTTCTGGGACATAACCGCAGAAATCGGTGCTTCCATACAACAGCCCAGGCGTACCCAGATGCCCTCAGCAAATTTGAACCGCATAGGAGTTCTTAGAATTTTTCCTCTTTCGATCCCGCTAGGTCTCGTTTGGCAACTCCATATCGACATCGCAACCTTCCCTTGTTAGTCACTTTCATGATCTTAGCCGCTCTGCTCTTTCCTGCTTTCGGACCTGAATTGATAATTAAATGATAACCATAATGTTTTGTGGCCAACCTGAGATTCTAATCGTCTCCAATCGAGTAAATAGAGAATTCTATAGAGAATTCCCTTCGTCAAAATTCTATCGCCACCAAGAGATCGGACTAATTGGACGACAGCATCAATTGCCTGTAATAACGAATGCATAAATTTGTATCGAATTTAATATATTTCCACAAACTTCAGGAGGGAAATTTCTCTTCAATCGATCAGTTGTACATGAGTCCGTATTTCCAGTGATATCTGAAGCATCTCCAAATTCAACCGCCATATTATTACTGTCATCGTCATGAAGATCGTCATTCCCATCCATCGGCTCCCAATCCTAAATGGAAAAATCAGTTTCGTTCTTAATTTTTGTTTACCATATCTTCGGCTTTACTCTGAAATTTTTCTATTCCCGATTTCATGGCGACCTGGTGATTCTTGCACACAATTGAGCCAGGAGGAAGGAATATCCCTTCTCGTTTCAGGAAATTCAGGGTCATCTCCTGAACATAGTACAACTATTCAAACCGATCAATTATCAATTTTACCTTATTCACTACTCGACGGATCTCGGCATTAACTGGTTTTTGATGAGGCAGAGGACATTTCACAATTTTTGTTGCCGATGTAACCCTCGATTGTCTATGAGCCCGTTTGCCTAAGAATCGGACAAGGGTCGGCACAGTCAAAAAAGTTCGATTTTCTGAAACTCCGTGTTCCGAGGTTCTTGAAGGTGCTGAAAACGATGGGCACATTCAATTTTCATATAGAAGCCCCGTTGGCTCCAGACGACGTCACTTCGATTTCAAGTTTTTCAATTTTTCTAAGCTCCCAGAAGAGCTGATTTTACGTGAACATGGCTCCCGGGTCAGAATTTGATGCTGAACACGCCTGTCTAGTTCATTTTTT
>LS487546.1:12175-28057 GCA_900490705.1 Pristionchus arcanus
AGGCGTACCCAGATGCCCTCAGCAAATTTGAACCGCATAGGAGTTCTTAGAATTTTTTTCTCTATCGATCCCGCTAGGTCTCGTTTGGCAACTCCATATCGACATCGCAACCTTCCCTTGTCAGTTGTCTACATCAACTCGACAGTGACAATGAGGTCCAATCTGAATAATCGATAAAGTCTGCAAATGTAAACGTGAGTAATACGATTCATGATGATTTATAAGTTTTGTGACTGAGTTTCTGCCTTTCATCGATTGTAATTACGTAGATAACTTCCAATCCACGAGCACTGTTACAGGAGAATGCCAGCGTTAATTGTTTCTCGTCACTGTTCATTGTTTTGCCAATAACATTGCTCCTTTCAGCAGCATTTTTTCCTCAAGATGCTCTTCTGGAAGAAGGAATGAACTCACGATCCGTACTCACATGTGACGAGGGTGCCTGATCCGACCATCCCGACATTGCAATCATAGGCGCAACTGCTGCTATCATGTACAATTGAATAAAACTATTTATGAGCACAAGATGTTGTTGTTCTTGAGGAGAATATTACATGCGATCGATATTCTGAGGAACAGAAAGGGATCAGTCCGGCCACTTCTCGATGTGAACTGTCGCCCAGTGTGACTTCACTCATTTCTCTAGTCATTACACTTTAGTCGAATTCTTCCCCTCCTTCCTCACCTCTGTTTCGTCTCTTTTTTTGTCCCACTTCTATTTCTCTCGTATTCTTCCCCTCCCTCGGTCTGGCGACTCCTAGCGTTATTCACTCTCTTCATTACACCTTGGTCGAGTCGGTCTCCTCTCTTCGTTTTTAATCACTCTTGGTCCTTTCTCAACATGCTCTCAGTGAGAGCCTCTCACTGCCATTTCTTGTTCAGATCCGCGATTGTTCAAAAAGTTACGCCTTAATTTTAATTCAATTCCTCTGCCGATTAGATATTCATCTCGCTCAGACTTCGCGTGAACTTTCTTGGACTGATCAATAGTACTCTCAGTCGTCTACATCAACTCGTCGATGGCAGTGATCTTTCAAAGAAGAACACATAGAACAACGAAATTTATTGTGAGTCTCAGATCAGAGAGTTTGTTTATTTTTTCAGTGTGGTCGACAAATCACTCAATAGAATACCCATACTTACAGTACCTTCACGCACAGACATTCTCTACGATGGCAAGGACAATAAATTGTCAATCGGGCAACTTTCAGTGATCCGCGTCGCGCGAGCACGATCAGACTCCGGTGACCAATCCGCTCGTGAGCTTTATTTTATCCATGATTACGAATATTCTGATTATCTTAGCTGTTATTTATTTTATCCATGATTACGAATATTCTGATTATCTTAGCTGTTATGGCCCAGTCAACATCCTCGTCTTTGGGCAATTATCTCGAAACCCTCCACTGAATCAGACACCCGAGTAGAGAATATTGTACATGTTGCAGGAGCACCATACGACTTCAACTGGATATATTTATCCAAAAGACCGGTAAAGAGGAAGAAAAAACTACTCTGAAGAATTGCATTTGAGGACCATTATTCTCAGGCCGTTTGAAATTGAAGAAATGGTATAAGATAAATCAATAATGTTTTGAGAGCGTCTGATTGATCATCTTTCACAATTTCCATGAAGGAAGAGGCCAACAGCATTTTGTTGAACCTAATTGCTTTCAGACCAACTAACTATGCAGCCGTCTTCTGACCTTTTTAAACATTTCGAAGACAGATTAATAATCTTTCAACGTTGTCATTGCTGACTTTCGATTGCCTGATAAGATGAGAGCACTAGGGTTGCACGTTCGGTATCGGTATTACCGAAATCCCTCGCGCCAGACGGTTAGAGGCAAGAAATAGCGCGCGCGAGTGAGAGTGTCTAGAGAAAACAAGAAGCGGTAGTACCGCATTTGTCGGGAATGCGGGATTACCGATACCGATCGTGCAACCCTAGAGAGCACTGAAAATGAGATGTGAGTCCGCAGTCTTCCACTCTCCCTATCATTAGATTCTCGCTTCATTGCACTTCTCCTCGCATCGCATCCCTCTTCTCGTAACATCGCTCTTGATCTACCAGTCCTCACTGGCTGGTTCTTTTTTATGTACCATGTCGTTTTTCTCTTCTTTTTTTTCTTCTTTACTCCTTTTCACAGTTGTCCCCACTGACATTGCTCATCACTGGTCCACCTATTTAACCATCATTTTTCTCGACTTTGCTTCTGCAGCGCTCGTAATCTATAAAGTTTTTTATCATTGAACAGCATTGTATCGATTTTCGTTGTCAATCCTGTTCATTTGCTTTTTGGTCTTCGTGGGAGTACTAATTTACTTCTTCAGTTGTTTACATCAACTCACTAGAAGCATGATGGAATCTAGAGTGAGTATTAGACAGTTTACTTATAAAGGAAAATCTCTAGGTTTTGTGAATGCATGACATCGAGTGAGAACACGAGAATAATTGTCTATGAGAATACTTCAGTCTAAAAGAAACACGGAATATTCTATCTTATTCTGTCTATTTCGCATGTTGCTTCTTCTAAACAAAGATAGCCGTGCCCATTTCGGAACCACTAGAAATCATTTTCCGCCACTCTTTCGAAAGAGGAATAGTTCCCTCACCTTGGAGGCACTCAATAGTCACGCCTGTTAAGAAGGCACCTCCGTTTTCAAACCCCCTCAACTACAGACCTATTTCGATAATTTCTCTTTTCTGCCGTATTTTTGAACGCCTTCTCTGCAAATCCATTATTTCACATTGCGAAAAGCTGGACATATTCCCAGACGAGCAATATGGATTCAGAAAGAAGCGATCGCGTGAACTCCAAATGCTTGACGCTCTAGAGCACTGGACAAGTTCCGTTAGTGAGGGTAAACCTGTAGACGTCATCTACTTTGACTTCGCGAAAGCCTTCGATAGAGTGTCGCATCCGAAACTGAAGCACAAATTAGGCGCTATAGGCCTCTCAGCAAAAACCACCGCCTGGATAGCTAGCTACTTGACAAACAGAACCTTTCAAGTTAGAGTGCGTGAAACTCTATCCACTTCATTCCCAGTAACCAGCGGAGTCCCACAAGGATCTGTACTCGGCCCACTCCTGTTTTTGATTTACACCTCAGAAATACCGTCACTTGTGCAAAGCAACGGAGTAGTTGCTCGAATGTACGCTGACGACATCAAAATCTACCGCGCATTCAGGAAAAATGATGCTAGTGCACCACTTCAAACTGCAATAGACTCGATTGCTGCTTGGTCCGAAGAATGGCAACTTCCCCTTGCAGCACACAAATGCAACTCGCTGCATTTAGGAAGAGCAAACCCAAAGAGGGAGTACTCAATAGGTACCACTAAACTTGAACAAAAGTTTGAAGTCAAGGACCTCGGCTTTATAATTGAAAAATCCCTAGTATTCTCAAAGCACTGCCATTCGATTGCCATGAAAAGCAAAACTGCCTGTCACACCATTCTTAGAGCGCTCCGGACCCACAACATAGAAGTACTCATGAAAGCCTACTCTATCTACATTAGACCCATCTTAGAAAGCGCTTCAATGGTCTTTAACCCGTACCTGCCACGAGACAAAAAGATTCTCGAGAAAGTACAGAACTACTTTACCCGTAGACTTTTCATGAGATGCTACAAAGTAACTTGGCAAAACATACCTAATGTTACGGAGAGAAATGCCAAACTAGCTATTTCCTCATTAGAGAAGCGTAGAGAGGAAATTGATCTTAAGACAGCCAGAAATCTTCTGAGAGGTAAATACAGAATCTCAAACCAGAAACCCCACCACTTTTGTTACTACTTTACTCGAAACGGCATTAACTTTACCAACAATGTATCATCCTCGAACTACAGACAACATAGTTTCTTCCCCAGAGCGGCAAGACTAATTGTAAAATCCGGAATATTGAATACCAGTTCCTCTGACTAGCCCATTGTTTTAATGTCATTGTTGCTAATTCACGCATATCAATTTTCATTTGTATCCGCGTTATTTCCTGTAAATACGCATAAATATTATTATATTATACCATCCATTGTGTTATATTAATGCTATATACTTTCTTACAGAAGGAGCTGCACTCTGTGTGCCTCGATGGATTCGTGAAATGTCTCAATGCTATCGATGATGCTCTCGATGATTTCCCTTCTATGGTTGAAGAGTCAGTGGTAGGGTTGGCTTGTCAAGATTGAAACCGCATTTCAAGATTGGAATGGCGCAGAATGATCTTGGCAAGACTTGGCAAATTGCCAATTCTTTTCAAGATCATTTCAAGATTCAAGAGTATTTCAAGATTTGGAATAAATTTTTTATGGACATGATTGTTGACATTGATTGGTAATATGAACTAATGGAATAGCGGACGCTTTTGACCCAAAATGCTTCATGCTGCTTTACCGTATTTTCAGCGCATTTACTTTTTCCTCTCTGTTTTCTTCGTATTTAATCCTAGATCACGAATCATCTCCAAGACAGAATGCGAAGGGCGGTCACTCCGTCTACTCTCCATTACACACTTCTCTCGAAAATTGCACGTTGCCTCTCTCTCAATACAATGAGCTGTCTTTCTCCCTGATCCCCAATCATCTCCGTTTTTTTGTTTTCTTTCGACAGGCTTGATCCTTTAAAAAAAAACCTGTCTTGTTGGTTACCATATTTTTTGAAGGAGGAGAGCAGTCTTGCCCTCGAGGGATACTTCTCGCAATACATCTACTCTCATGATTATACTGTCGACGAGCCTCCCTCTCCTCTGTTCATCACTCTTTATCTCTCAGTCTTCTCTCACTGATTTCTTCTTTTCTCGAGGAGGAGGATCCACACTCTCCATTACACTATCGACGAGTCTACCTTGTCTTTCTTCCCTTTCACTCTTCTTTTTCATTTATTCTCACACATATATATCTTGCTCTGATTCCCTATAATTCCTAATTGTAAAGTGTGGCTCACCATCTTCTTCACCTTTCCTTCTCTTTCCTCTTTCTTGTGTTCAATAACTCTCCCAATTATTAGATTATTTTTTTAAATATTTCCACCATTTTCGCTGTCAATTCCTATTTCTTCGCTCCAGAAAATCGATCTGGGGAATAATCAATAATCTATTCAGTTGTCTACATCAACTCGACAGCGACACTGGTCGACATGAAACGAAGCAAACGTTGAACAATGAAAATCTCTACACGAGAAACTACGTGAGCATACTAATCTAGCATAATGTATTTCTAAGCAATGCATAATGTATTTCTAAGCAATACATCGTGAAAGCTGATAATTTCAACTGTAAAATGATCATTTCAGCACGTCTGCCTGTGTTTTCATGGCAACGAAGAAGAAAGAACGAAGTAGTAACTTACATGGATCATTGATCTTCTCGACCAGGTTAACCCTCATTTAACCCTCGTTTGGCGCAAATCTATGAAAAAGCAGGGCAATTTTTATTTATTTTAAAAATTTTCTTCAGGTGCAACTACCACTTCAGTCTGTTCTCATTCAAATTGGTCTGCACTGTCGGTAGAAGAGAGAGAACGGTCAAAGGAAAGGAATGAGAGATCAGAGGTGTCTGTCTCGTATCGAGCAGTTGTGTGGGGAAACAGTCCCAAGGAGATGTGGATCCTTGCCTAGCAGGCGTATGAGAAGATAAATGTAATGTTTACATTATAAAAATGAATAATAATTGATAAAGATATGATATCAGTTTTCACTATGCAACAACATTTGATTCCATTCAATCTGAAAATAATTAAAATAAATAAAGATCATTCCGACTTGAGTTCGTCCTCACTTTCCTAATTATTTTGAATATTTAGTCACAAATCATCCCAGTGCACACTAAAATGACATAAAGTGCAAGAGAAAGAAAGAATGAAAGAAGAGAGTCCTCCTTCTCTTCTTTAGACATCAGTCGATCAGTCGCATTACACAACACTCTCTTCTCTCTTTCACCACTTCGTGTCTGACCCTCTTCGCTCACTAAATAATCAGTGAATTGATCCCTCGATTCACTCCTTGCATTGTTCTTGCTCTGATTTTCGCTGGCTTACATATTTAGTGATACCCTATATTCCCAATTTTCTAAAACAGCTTCTAAAACATTCGTTTATTTTATTGTATATTGCTTCCATTTTTGCTTTCGATTCCTGTTTATCCACTCCCGTGAACCGTTCTGGGATAATAACTCGTTTGCTCAGTTGTCTACATCAACTCGGCAACGGCAGTTATGTCATCATACGAAAGAAGCAAAGATTGATCTACGAAAGTGAGTAGTTGCACGAATTCATAATTTTAAAATAAAAACTAAGATACTAAGTCAAAATACAGTATTTCAGCACGTCTTCCCGCAGAAGAGTTGAGAGCAGCGTCTACATCACTTCTCCATGCTTCTTTTGCTTGAAAAACCTTCAGAACACTGCAACACTTACCGTCCCAGTGATAGAATCTCACTCCTAGAATCACTTGGCGTGTGCACACGATGCGTTATCTACCATGACAGTCCATGCGCTCCTCATAGGGCTGCAAAACTGTACGGATTATGTATCTGTGTGTAGGTTCTACGCATATCATTGTATATTGGAGAAGAATATTAATAAAGTGACAAAGTTGATAAAGATTTAAACCCGCTTCTTGAGAAAAAATATTATACATATGGACAGTTGGATCGTTCCCTTAAATCGATCAACGTGGGTTCATCTCATCGTCTGTCTTTTCCTGATCTTGATCTCTCTCTATCTACGATTTAGCGAGAGAGTGTATGAAATGGAGAGACGGCGGATCATTTCTCGAGCTCTACTATGTCTCAAACCATTCGTGTTGCCGCTGAAAAAAAGCTGCAGATTCCACGGTGCATGCCAAGAATCAGACTGAATTGCACGTCGGAGGGAAAGTTGAATAAGGGAAGAGGAGATGCCAGTAGTCTCCTCTCCCCTTGTCCATTACACACTGCACACTCACTCCTTCTCTCTTTCACTTCGCAATCGACCCACTCCGGTGGTTCATTGATCCGTACCATTTATTTCTCTTTTCGCGCATTTTTGGTTCTCAGATCTCTTCACCGATTCATTATACCTTTAGCGATTTACGTCTCTGAAACATTTCGACCTTCTCTGATTCGATGGCCGTTTCTCATAACGTCGTAACAACTTTCATCGTTCTCGATTTTTCTTATCCTTGACGCTATTCATTGCAATATTTTCTAAAGTTCCTGATGAATACTATTCTCACTCAGTTGCCTACATCAACTCGGCTGCAACGTCGTTATGAATCGTCGACATAAGATAGATCGTTGCAATAAACTTATCACAGGATGTGGTAAATTTCACTACAATTACGATTCATTACTCCCATTTGTACAAAATTTTCTATTTTCTTCGGCTCTTCAGCTCTGCCATAAATCTTCTTTTAAGACTCTTCCGCCCCCTTCCTGGACAAAAGAAGGTCACATCTACCTGGTATCATAAATTCGATCGAAATCGTCGACACATCAAGAATTGTTGGAGTCGATGGGATCGTGGATAAGGTGAGTGTCGGTTACAGTTCGGCATGCGTCTCTCTCATTTCGAATGCTCTCTCATCTGTCAGACAGAAGAGATAGCATGGAAATCGAGGAGAGGGGCGTGCCATTTTGACAAGATTACTGTTCATGATTCCCATTATTTATATTTTTAGCATCTGCCAATTATAGCGATTGTCTTAATTTCAGGCGCCCGATAGCCAACAACTGTTGCCTATTCGAATGACCCAGAGAAGTAGTTTCGTCTCGCAGCAACAGCGAACACACTGAGGATCGATAGCGATGCGTAGCTACCCGGGAGAGTAATCATTCGGTTCCCTGCATCACCACTCTCTTGAATAAATTTGTGGATATCCGATTACCTTGGCTTGAACTGATTACCGCAGTGATGAACACGCCTTCGGTTTGGGTGACATGGGTAATCGTCTCAATTTGTCGAGCAACTATCATTGCTTTTAAAGAGAAACAGACTTTGGTGTTTCCCTCCTTTCACGGCTGACTGAAACTGCACGATGGATTGTCTGTCTCTCTCACTTGGCGTGTTATCTCACCTCTCTGACCGACGAGAGAGTGTTCGAAATCAAGAGACCAATTCATGCGAAATCCCTCTGCAACAGCTGATAACATAAGTGATAAGAGGGTGGGGCAAACATACTTCCTCATTCGTCTCTCGATATTAGTCGAATTGTCATTACGATTCTT
Source organism: Pristionchus arcanus (assembly GCA_900490705.1). Lineage (NCBI taxonomy): Eukaryota > Metazoa > Nematoda > Chromadorea > Rhabditida > Neodiplogasteridae > Pristionchus > Pristionchus arcanus. Next base: position 20,381 of record LS487546.1, read on the forward strand.
CTTGCACATGAATCTCTTATTATTGTATTGTGTTGAATAATTAGTGCTCCGATTTTGGAGAAGAGTAGCATAGGAGAACGTTTGCATTTTGAATGCTTCATCTGGCGCTCAAAGTGGAAATTGCTTATTTCGCTCATGATCATTAAATGGGAACTTTATTCAGTTGTCTACATCAACTCGATAGAGAAGATATCTTGCTGCTATAAAAAATCAGGTAGACGATAAAATAATTATTCACGATACTGAGGCCTTTCAGCTCTAGATTATTCTATGGAGAGCGAGGAGCTCAGTGGTCGAGCAGTCGATTCATGGACGGAAGGTCTTGGGTTAAATTCCATCAGTCATTTGCATGCTCATCTTTACAATCTGAAAACGTTCTGAAGTATGGTTGCGGAAGAAGCTCGTGTGAGTTCATAGAAAGAAAGAAATCGAAAAGATTTTGCATTACAGGAAGCTGGGAGTAACTTGGCATGACATGGGCAATCGACGCTCAGCGCGGTCACCCGGACGAATCACTTGCAGATTTCAGCAAGATTGAGAGAGTATGTTATGTTTAGCTGTATAATTGTAAATGTCGCCTTGATCATCATGCATTTGCCCCTCTTAGAGCTTTAGAAGTGTCAAAAGGCTATAAAAGCTCTCGTTCACCTCATTCGAAAATATTTTATAAAGAAGATATTGCAGTCGCATTTCGTCCGTCCTTCCCGTAGTGGATCAAGCAACCATCAAGCCTTGTCCATATACATGCAATGGTTCTCGAGTTCATTTTCAGCGTCGTCACATTTGAATTTCATGTTAAGTAGTGTGAGTGTTGTAGCAAACTTTTAGCAAACCATCTTTTCGTCTCGCTAATCTATCGCAATAAAAATATTCCATCTCAATTGGTCTTTGGAGTCTTTGGATAAAGTTTTTCAATCCCCTTGCGTTTTTGACTGATGTACACAAGGAAAAGTAATTATTTTTTTGAATCGAATACATCTTGCTCGTTTAAGAAAGATTTACTAGAGAACAGATGACTTCTTTTTTTAGAGAACGTATCTTCACTGCTATCTATCTATTACCAGTCAATTATGAATGAATCCATAAATAATGAAGAGCGCAATCTGAAATGGCTCTCGGTATCATGTTCATATGAAAGGAAGTGGGGGTTCATTCGTGAGGAAGAAACGACGAAATCTTCACGACAATCTACACGACGAAAGCAAGCTGCGTAGGATAGCAGTGACACACCTCTGCTTGATTTCCATCCACTTTCGCCTGTCAAACTAACAGGAACTTCTCCCCTTTCCTCACTCCCGCTGCGAGCTAATCCAATATCGAACTAATATCGAGCTGGGCACAATATTTATCTTCCCCTTCCCACTCTCACTCTCAAAGGTCTCTGCAGAATGGATGATGCGGCTCATCCCTTTCCTCATCATCCACCTTTCTTTTGTTCCTTTTCATCCAGCTTCTCTCTTTATTATCTCCAATTATCATAGTTTCTATAATGGTACAAGGAACGAATAACAGTTTTTGAGCACTGACAAATGGAGTTACAGATTGTCCGATCTACACTCGGACGGCCGGTCAATTGAGCAGCAATAACTACAATCAAAAACGACGACAGGGCACTAATTCAATGACAGTGAGTTTTTTGACCTATAATTTTTGACCATGTCTAAAAATTAACCTTCTAAATCGAGCTACTCAGAGCACAATTCACTTCAGCAGCGAATAACTTCGGCTGAAATCCAGGCAAAGCGAGTAACGGATTCAAGCACGATTCCTCACGTGTGGAAGCGTAAAATTAATAATTGATTAGATCGTCAAATAATGATAAATATTAAACAAAGTGTTTTATTTTTCCATCGAATGAGTGTTGTATCAGTTTCAATATTTATGAAACGAGTTAGAGACAATCTTTGCCCTTTCCTCAGCATTCATTATGATTACCCTCGCACGTTAGTGCATGAGCGAAAGGGTAATTATCCCCTCCCTTCCGTCACCAACGCACCTGTTCAGTAATGCACGAGCTGTCAGGTTGAAGTTGCCGTCTCTTCATTCCTCCTGCTCTCTCGTCAGTCAGAGTAGTGTGAGAGCACGTGCAATGATGAGAGGAATCTTACACTAGGGCTGTCAGGCTTTTGTTTCTCATGCACTCTCTGATCATAATATCCTGAGAAGAAAATCAAGAGTTTCTTCAATGTGACAGCCGAGCTCAGAAGCTCCTCCGGCTTGTCGAAAGAGCTGAAAAGGCGCAATTTTTACTGCGCACTTTTATCGCTACTAATAATTATTATCAAGTGCTCAAGTGGTCTCAATTCAGTCATCTCGACTAATTTCGTTATCTTCCTTCTCTCCACTCATTTCTCGTCTCACTTTGCTCTCGAGGAGGTTGGTTCTCTGTAATAATTCGAAAAAATCGCTGTTGGAGATGAATAGGCCAGTATTTATAATTCGAACTGTAGTGAATTCTCTGGAATTTCAGAATGATTCTCCTGCTCTTCCTCATTTCAAATGTGAATTCCTCACTCACTGTGATGAGCTTCAACATGTACCACTTTGGCGAGCATGTGGGTTTGTCGTTGCTTTTGATTTCCAATCGAATATGCGAAAAACATATTGAAGTTCAATAAAATCTTGCAAATTAGGTGCACGGTGGACTTCGGAAGATCGCTGACCAAATCCTATACATCAATCCGGACATTGTCGCTCTACAGGTGTGCTTTCGCAAATTTGGGCGCACGAAGATAGAAAAAATTGAATTACCTCACTTGAACGAGACGAGAATACGCGTTTACTTCTCGCCGATCAGACACGCAATATAGGGAGAGTTTAGAGAGAGACGTGCCCAATCGTAGTAGAAATGTCCCGCTAATTTATATATTTTTTAGGAGGCCGGAGAGGGCGATCATCTCGAGACGTTGTGCTCGATGCTCGGGGATGATTGGTCCGGTGCACTGAATAGGAGAGGCGAGACGGACAGTCGAGGAGTGATTACGAAACACAAAGTAAGTAGGAGAACTTTGGATCACCAAAGAACATTCTTTTCACAAAATAACATCATCAAACAGTAGGCACAATTTGGCACCCCAATAAAACACATGTATGCTAGATTATCGGAGTTTACGGTGGCTACAGCAGAGGCTACAATGTGCGTATCCAGCTGAGAGACAGCGAGCAAGAGGTTTATTTTTAATCAATATTTAAATAATGATAATAATAAATATAATATTGTTTCAGATATCCGTTTGGTCCGTGTACCTCCACTGGAAGGACTACGGCCCTTATGAAGCGAGGAAAGGCAATACGACGACTCTCGAAAAGGTTGGAAATCGATCTACGAACGTTCAAGTCGGATCACTTTTCAGATTCTTAGAGGAGAATACGAAAACCGAATTTGTTAGTTGCTCTTTTTTTTATGTATCCGAACAACTCTTTTGGCCAGTAACACAGAAAGTGACGTGATAATTAGAAAAATATTTTGTTTAGACTATTCATGGTTGCTAAATATCGCCCTGCGCACAGATTACTCGCGCGTGCATAACATTCGCGAGCTGTTGGAGGATCCGGAGTTTGTGCTTCAGGTATGACTTCAGTAACTAACATCCGTCCTTTCCGATAGATACGAACAACTGCAAAAGCTATTGACGAAATTCTACGCGAAACTCGGATTTTATAACTCATATTTATAAGCTACCCAGTATATAGACAATTTATTCTGTCAGATCAACAACTCTGACAGCACTCCAGTGATCGTTGCTGGTGATTTCAACACGCCCTCACATTTGGACTGGACCGAGGCTACAAAGTTTTTTTTTTGTGTTTTTTTAACAGAGTTCTTTTTTTGTCAATTAAAAAAAGTTGAAGATGAACGTATTCTTTTGAGGCATATCCACTTTGGCTGGACCGTCGAATGGCCAGTGACAAAATTACTGGAAACGAAAGCCGGAATGACAGATTCCTTCAGAGAAGTTCATCCCGATCCACTTGTTGCGCCGGGTCAGAATAAATGTTTTTCTCTTGTTTTCTGCGAAATTGTAGACCTTACCTTATGTCACTCATCCTCTAGAGCTCACCAAGAATAATTGCATTTTTTCAGGGTACACATGGGGTGTGTACGATGCCTTGGTTAAAGATCGAATTGATTTTATTTTCTATCGCGGGCCTCTGAGGTGCTGTTTATTTACATTCAACATTGATTTCTGCTAAAATCACGTTTCGCATAATAGGAACCTTCCCAATTTCAGACCGATTCGATCGTTTCCCTTCGCCGGTACAACTCCTGTACTCTATCCGAAGAAGCATCCAAATCTGATCAAAGTTTTAAAAGTAGGTAGAAAATCTGGCTTATTGAAAATTAGAAACAAATATTTTATTTTAAATTTAAATATAGATTAACGAGTGGCCAAGCGATCACTACGCGGTTGTCACCGTGTTTGAGGTTTGATTTTTTTAATAACTTTTGTAATCTAAACTTTTTTGAATCGTATCTGATAGAAAATTATATTATCAACAATCCTAATCGGCATGTTTGCAGCATCGAATAGATGAAGTAACCGAAACGACGACTCTGGCTACTACAACTACTACTTCTACAACGTCCAGCAGCACTGCAGGTCCTCCAACAAGTACGTAGTAATATGTTAACATAATCATTTAAAATGTAACAGATCTAATATTAGATGGTACAATCAACTCGATCGTGAATGAATCTTGGTCATGTCATGGGATCGGTTTGACGTATGGAATCATTATGATCAGAATCCTTTGGAAAATGTGAAGGTTTGTGTATCTGGAAAAGGGAAAAATGACCATTCTTTATTTTCAGGTCGTGTTGCCCAGATGTTATATAAACAATAAAAAAACATTATCTGCATAAATATTCGTATCATTAGTGAGCTCCTGATTATAATCACAAATTTTAGTTTAATTTTTTCATCGATTAATCGCTCCGATCATTTTACTATCAATTATTTTAGTGTTCTTCATTCAAATCATCCTTTCTAATTTCCTTTTATTCTTCTTCTCCGCTCATTTCACCTCTCATTCTTCTCTCGAAGAGGTTGGTTCTCCGCAACTGCTATTTTTAATGTAACTCCGCTTTCGATTTTTCAAATGAACCGGTTGATTCTCTCGATTAGTGGTCCATCAGTAATCAACATCTGAAGGACCGCCAAATCTCTCCTATTCCAGCATGATCCGCTCTGCGATATTCCTGCACTTCCTCATTTCCATCGCGAATTGCTCACTTCGAGTGATGACCTTCAACATGTTCCACTTCGGGAAACATGTGAGTTTTGTTTCTATCGAATGTCCCTTTTCCTAATTTTAAAGCGCTCGTCTTGTCCATTCAAACTTCATTAATTCTCTTGCTCCAAATGAGAATCAAGAATTTCGCGTTTCTTTGACTTTTTCGAGACCACGTATCGTGAGATTATTTTCCATTCCACGCGTAGTTCACCTTTGACGAACTGAGTGGAGGGAGGAGGGAGGAAGAGGCCGGGAGGAGGCTAGTGATCTACCTGCTCTCCTCCCCCTACCTCTTCCCTTCCTCTCTCTCTCCCAGACAATCAATACGCTAACCAGCACAATGAATTTGCTGAGCATTTCAAACGCACGATAAAATGAAGAAATTGTCGTCTTCCCTCTTCAGGTTGACAACGGCCTGCGAAAGGTCGCCGATCAAATAAAGTACGTGAATCCGGACGTTGTCGCACTACAGGTTTACCAATTTTAGCTGTTATCCTCCCCTTAGCTGTAATTTTTTTACACAATGGGGTCAAATTTGTGTTCAAACTATCCCTCGTGTTCCCAACATCATCATACTTTTTACCTTTTGTCGATATATTTTCTCTGATATTTTCTCTCGTGAGTATAGTATCCATGTTATCAACAATCCCATAGCAATCACTCACTGCCTAGCAGTGATCTCCCGCGAGACACAAGTGCCAAGATTAACGGGATGGCCTTTACCTTTCAAGGAGGCCGGTGCTGAGGACAACTTGGACAAGCTGTGTCGACTGCTCGGTGAGGATTGGTCGGGCGACCAGCAGAATCGAGGGAATGTTAATGGACGAGGAGTGATTACGAAACACAAGGTAAGTAGTGTGTCTGTCTGAAGGATTGTGTGTTGTATGTGAAACAAGTATCCTGCATCATGTGTCTTTGGTGCACGATAGCTGTTTTTTTCTGATTTAAAAAAAACAGAAAGTTGAATTCCAAAAAATATCGCTATATTTCAGATCGTGGGGTACTACGATGGCTATAGCAGAGGATACAACTTGCGAATTCAACTGAGAGGAACCGAGCAAGAGGTCTTTTTCCACTTTTCAAAAGGAAATGATCATATTTTCTGAAATAATTATAGATAATATTGCCAGATATCCATCTGGTCAGTGTATCTCGCTTGGAACCTCTACGGTCCTGATGATGCGAAGAGGGGAGAATCGGTCGAACACGTAATCAGTTAATGATAAAACTTTTGTGATCGATATTTTGCAGATTTTGAGTCTCGAATATCATACGCATGATTGTGAGTTTTGCTTCATATTATTCAACCGGTTAAATCCGAGTTTCCATTCGGATATTTTTTCAATTATTTTTTCTCAGTTAAAGGACGAGTGCACAACATTCGCGAGCTGATTGAGAACGAGGAGTTTGTGAAGCAGGTATGATTCGGATGCCTCATACAAACATTTCCTCCTTCACCAAATTAAATCATACGCTTCGCCCAATATTCTATATAGTCTGACTTCCGCAATTCCACGATTAAAAATTCTTTCTGAATCAAGATCAACAACGCTGACGTCACTCCGGTCATTATTGCTGGTGATTTCAACACGCCGTCGCATCTGGATTGGACGAACGCTACGAAGTGGGTGGTGCGCATTAGATCTCGAAAAATGAGCCGCCGTCATTTCATTCCAAACAATGTCTTGCTACTCGAGCGGGCGAGAGAGTGTGTGAAATAAAGAGACGTCGGCTCATTTATCGAGCTCTACTTTGCAGGCATAACCATTTCGGATACGTCATCGAATGGCCAACGACCAAACTGTTGACTGAGCAAGCGAATATGACTGATTCCTTCCGAGAAGTTCATCCCGATCCGCTGGCAATACCGGGTACGTAAACAAAAACGCACAAAACATGAAAATGCAACTTTTTTAATAAAAAGATATTTTATTTTGAGAAAACTAGCCAGCTACGCTCGCTGCGCTCGCTCGCTGGCTAGGTGTCGCCGGGTTATCCCAGTCATCTGCAAACGCTTCGCATCGCCGGGATATCCCGGTCATATGCAAACGCTTCGCAAATTCATATCCAGGCATTCGCAAGCGCACTTCGTGGCCCCATTCCAATTTTTTTTCCGGATTTTTTTCCGGATCAGCCTCACGAGCCTTCCGCAAGAGCATCACAGGGTAGGCTTTCAAACGCCTGGTAATGCGCTCTATGGTTACTGTAAATTGGAGTTCGGTTTTTTTAAAGTAATAAACTAAAGTAACAGTTGAAATATAACCACAGTCGCGGACCGAGTTGGCATCCTCTCTTGCGAAAGGCTCGTGAGGCCTCGAGCGATCCGAAAAAAGTTGCGATGGAGCCACTTCGTGGCTCCATCGCAACTTTTTGTCGGATCGCTCTCGGCCTCACGAGCCTTCCGCATGAGCATCGCAGGTTAGGCTTTCAAACGCCGGGTAA
>LS487550.1:7927-25980 GCA_900490705.1 Pristionchus arcanus
TAAAAATCGATAAAATCGATAATTGACCCAAAAAAGTTTTTGAATCTCCTCCTTACCCCTAAGGGTACCCACCAACCAAGTTTCATCGGAATCGGGGACAAAAAGTTTTTTCCTTGTGGACGGCATTCCTACTCTTACAGAAAGTCTGTGTTAATTTTTCGTTGGCGCTAAAATTGCACATGTCAGGTGAGTCGAGGTGCCTTTCTCAGCCATTTCATGACTATATGGTTAATTTTTTTTTCAAAAAAAAGTAGAGACTGCCAGACGTTCGATTCAATCTGCCGCATGTTATAAAATTCAAAAATAAATTAATTACGTACATTCAAAGTTTAACAAAAATTGGTCATGTCAGATCACATGTCGAAATCGATACAAGTCAATATAATGAATGTGGCAGCATATTATATGATCCGATAGGTTTTAGATGAACGTATTCATTATTATACAATGCTAGTAAACTATTTCTGCCGGCCGAAGGCGGCCAAAATTATTTTCAATTTTTAAGGGTCGAGGTGCCCGAAAAAAAACGCCCGACGGTGACATGACTTTTCGAACACTGCCAACTGCTCCAGAACATACATTTTATCAGCCCTTCCCAATCTGAATTCCATACAAATTTCATTTTGGTACAGTGGTGAGCGTCATCCACAAACTTCGGGTCTTGCGATGGTTAATGGGTGGGGCCTCGGGGGATACCAATGCGAAAAATGATGGTGTTGACCTAATTTTTTTTCCGACAAAGAATTTGCGGGGGCACACACCAATATTAGAGGGGTCGCTCAACACTGTTTTGGTAACCACTTCAACTTTTTATTCACTTTGTTAAAAGTTAAAAAGTTGCTTCCACAATCAAGGCGATTTTACAGTTGTCATGAGACAACCACGCCTGGTGGGGTACCCAGGTAAGGCCGGGTACGCTGACTTTGTATGAAAATAAATTTTAATATGAGCTATTCTGAAGAACAGTGTTCGCAAAGCCATGTCAAATGTTTTGGTTTTGCTGTAGGGCACCTAACCTTATTTTGGGGCACATTTTCGGGCATATCGTATAGTTTAAAAAAAAACATATTTCACTATCACGGGTGCTCAGCACCAGTAACTAAAAACGGCGCTTGGATAAAATAATTTTGATTTCGCGCAATACAGTATGCAACAGAAATCTTAAATCTGAAATAGGCATCAGTAGGGGGAGCGAGCCTTTATTGCGCATCAAAAGAGAGCTAGGTATACACCTGCGCGAGCTCTAGTCTCGCCGGATAAGACACAGGCGAGAGAGGAGAGGGTAAGTGGGCGGAGCCTCGCACTGTCTGACCGCGCCGCTCTCTCTGCATTTTAATTGTAGGCGCGCGCCGCTTTTGAACCGCCGTGACTATTCATGCGATCCGATTTTTTCGCCTATGCTTTATCAGCGAAATACTAGAAGGGAAAATTAATTTGCTCCGCACGAGTGTTTCGGTCGAGTCATTCGCCACTCGATAATTGTTTTCGCTCTCGACACTAGCAAGTAAGTTTCACTCGCGAGTGAATTATTCGAACTTATATATTGACCTAATTTCGCTTTCGTTATTGGGCAACGAAAGTGGGTTGGCTAGTTTTCGCGATTCTCTGGTTAAAAAAAAATTATGCAGCCATGCCACTTTCAAAATTCGGTTATAATGGGTCATCATCCCTTTAAACAATAATATAATAATTCATTATAAAAGAAGGAAACCGTCCGAAATTTTAGAAAACTCAGTCGTCAGAAACTTACGCATCAACCTAATGTTACCGTGTAAAATTTATTAACTTCGGGAATGGAAAAATGTTATTGTGTAAGGACTAAGTTTAAAAGTTATTTAAGAAGCCAAGTTTCCGTAGTGCTAGCACTTTCATTTTTCGAAAAAAGTTTCGCATTTTGATGTTTTTATTTTTTTTCAAAGAAAATTTTTCGCGATGTTCCAATGATTTGCAGGTCCTGAAAAGTTGGCATAGTATGTAAAATTACACCAAGAATTCAATAAAAAACCATGCAACTATCGTCGACGAGGGTTCGAACCCCGCCGACGACTTATCTTTTGCCGGATATTATTTCGACCCAAAATGATGTTTTTTCGACATAACGGTGGTTTGGCACTATCCTCGCTAAGGGCGGGCTAGCCACCCCATCGCCGGTTAGCAACTTGAGCCTATCCCGGGACGACCAGTGGCTGGTTGCGCATGAAATCACTTTTGACATGTTATTGGGTTATATTGGCTCTGTTGGTTTCTGCAGGCCGGGTAGCGCAGTGGTTGTGTGCTAGAATGCGCATCGAAAGGCCACGAGATCCACCCAACCAAGGGGGTTAACAAATGCTGGCAGTGCCTAGCAAACACGATCCAAATTCCCCGCCAGCGTGCACACAACACGCCGGTTAGTCTGTAGCAACAGGCCACTGTTCTCACGGGTTAGGTCCCAGTTGCAGTGCACATGTGGGGCAGTCGACGACGCGTTAGGCGTTAGTAACCGACTCAGTACTTTACTTTACTTTACTTTTTTTCACTTTACTTTTTTTCCTACTTTGCAAGGGAAATCATTCCAACTTTTTTAAGGGCCTCCCCTTATGAGAAAAATGGAGACCATATTGAGCTACTACGCCACATCCCCTCCGGATCCCGACCTTCTTAAGCGGGCCGCGTTTTAAAAGTAGATACCTGCATCGCGTCCTCTCCTCCACCCAACACAATGTGGTCTCTTATAGGTGAAACGCATGCAGAGTTAACTGGGCGCTCCGATCTGACATTTTTTCAATATATAAAAAAATCCTAATTTATTTCAAATAAATTACAAGGAGAGTAACCTGTATTGCTTGAGTTGCTTGAGATTAGTCACATCGAGAAGGGCTGCAGTTTTGTCTTTTGATGAGGATATGATAAATGCCCCGTCAGGTGATAGTTGTAAATCGGTGATTCCGAACTGAATGATAAGGTAGATCTCGAAATAATTGCTTTCGAGTTTTGAATAATTGGCGAGTCGAATTAGTGCTTGAAAATCTCCACTCTGTTGATTTCTCCTTTCCGAGTATCTCACTGGTTTTGTTTCAGTGTGACCACTCCGCGTGTCACAAAGGTAGGAATCGAATACAGTGAATCTCAAGTTTGGATGAAAAATTCAAAACTTCATAACTTTATCAAAAAATTAAGATAAATGCCCACGGATGTAGCGATCGAAGGCAAAAGTATTGGGTAACAACCTGATGATGTATTAGTATATCGCTCATAATACTCGTTCAGCACAGTTTTGTCCAGTGGTCGAAAAGTATGTTAACATCAACATGAAAAAAAGCAAAATTTTAGTCTAGGTGCCCGAAATGGTAAACAGAAAGTTAACCAAGTGTGCAATTTTTTTGTCATTTTAGGACTATGTGCCCGAAAAGGGTTCAAAATATAGGCCTAGGTGCCCGACGGCAAAACCCAGTCAACATGACTTGGTTTTGCCGAGGGTTGTTTTTGCCGAGGAGTGGTCGATTTTATTGTTTCTAGCATCTACGATTTTTGATATGATTTAATTTTTTCGTAGTGCGAGTAGTACCACTGACCCTGTCCCACAGAAAAATTGTCCGGGGGCTCCGCGATTTCCAAAAATTTTCTGCTAGGGGGCTCCGCGAAAACCATTTCGAACAATGAGGGGACTCCGCAATTTTTCGAAAAATTCTTATTTGGGCCCAGCAGTGACTGTCGGGGAAAAAATGAGGAACTGTCGGGGAAAAATGCAGTGAGTTGTAGATAAAAAATCGATAATACATTTATTTGACCAAACCAACTAGAAAAATCATGCTCTATCACCTCAGGGTACCAACCAAGTTTCATCGAAATCGCTCGTTTTTCTACGTTCTTACCGGAGACCCCTGAAACATACTATGCCACTAGTCACACTTGTTATTCGCTTATGTGGCATTTTTAAGTTAAAACAAAATCAAATAAAGTTACCCTATGTGTAGACTCATTGGTAGCGAATGGTTCGTTGCTGTTTCGAATGTCATACTGCAGGATCATCCCATTCTCGTTTCCAACGGTGATCTGAGGCATATCAGGAACGTGTTTAAATGAGAGAAAAAAAAATAAAAGAAACCTTCTCATCCAGCGAAGAGAAAAGTGACATGACAACGGAGTGATCGAAAGTTGTACGAAACATCGGTTCTCCTAATTCTTTCATCTAAGAAAGGGAAATTTATCGACGAAATTTAAAAAAAATTTCGAAAAAATATATATATATATATTACCTGCTCTGGGTCTCTGATATCGCAGACACACAGTGACGACAGATTCTTAGTCATTTTGAGAGTAGAGAATCCAACAAGGTTTCCAGAGAAACTAAGAGTAACTGATCTAGCCGGTGTAGGTTGATTTATCGTGTCTGTACACTCCCCAGTCTCAATATCCCAAACCTGAAACAGGTACTTGAATAAACGAAGCAACAAACATTATTTACCTTGATAGAATTGTCTCCAGAAGCAGTAACCATTCGCTTCGTGTCCCAACTCATATCTAGATCCCAAACGACACCATTATGTCCTTCATACGTTCCAATTCTCTCTCCATTCTCAGTGTACCACACGCAAGGGGCTTTATTTTTTCCAGCAGAAAATAGAAGATCTCCCTCTCGGTTGAACCTAACACGAGTAAGGGCTCTGTCATGACCCTTGAGAGATAGCGGACGCATCTGTTACGGAAAATATAAATAATAGTACTCTTTCGAACAAATAAAAATATACAACCGTTAAAAACGAGAACACAAAATTTTTCGAGTGGTACACGAAATGCGCAAGAGACAAATAATATTACTCACCGGTGCACTGTGCATCTTACACCGCACACCATGTTGCAGGTACACCCGCCGCGGCAGATGTGGCCACTAGCTAGTTGATGACCACCCCAGAGACAATCAGAAACTGTACGTTCCAACTGTGCCAGACTCTACCAAATGTCTTGGACAATTACACAAACGGGCTCATAGATAAGTCAACTTATGAAAAAAATTTCCGTACCGTGGAAAAATCGCATTTCGCGAAAATATTGCGTGTGTCACTTGGAATGCGCAAACTGTTACTCACTTTTCCCCCCGAATTCTTAGAATTCGGAATTCTAGAATTCTATTTTTTGCAAAAATTTTGCTCTATTTTGATTCGGCTTTGAATCGCATTACTTACGGCTTCAATATATATTCGATATAGTCCAACTACCCTTTACACGATCGATTTGTTCGTTTAGAAAGCGACATTTTATTAAAATTATGGTTTAAATGTTTCATTGCTTGGGTGGTCGCATTTATATAAAAAAAAATTATTTATTTTAAGCGTAAGTCAATTTCGGGATTCTGGCCAGATCTGGGTAATTTGATCCGAATAAAACATGTAATTTCCGATGGCAATATCCTTTTGCTCGATAAATGACGTTACATACACTCCGTAGATTTCATTTTTTGGTTACGTAACTTATTTTTTTTTTTGGTTGTAAGAAGTTTAAGTAATTACTTAAACTTCTCTTAATAAGGACTTCTGAAGCCTTATATAATAAGGCTTCAGAAGTCCTTATTATATAAGTCTTGTTTTTTTTTCAGGATAGTTAAACTGCTGAGAAAGAATGATTAACCTCCAGAAGAGAATCAAAGGAGTGGATGAGAACAAGAAGTACATGGATACACGTATATGCATCAGGGAGAAGTTGTTGACGGAAGGTGTGATTGTCTTTGATCATATTTTTGTTTTGCTAGAGTTTTCTGATCCCCCGAGTAGGGAGGACCGAGAATTTTTAAAAAATCGTCCTAAAATTATGTTTTTACATACTCTGCCATATTTCCATGAGGTTTCATTTGCGGAGAACCTATATGTAGAAAGAAGGAATCACGCAGCCACAGCAACATTAGGGACCACAGCGTGTCGTTTCAAAAAAATATTGTGAACATTTCTTTGTTTCTAATCGATGGGTCTATAGCCTCCTTTTATTATATTAAATGTAAAAATGACGGAAAACATAACTCTGAAATGATCCACTTGGTTAAAGTTGATAGTGAAATATTTAGTGGAGCTAGAGCACATCTTAGGTCAGACTTATGATTTCTATGTTAAAGCTTGATCCTATAAACTTATTTTTAAATGTTGATAGCTTTTCTGTATTCACCACTTATTAGGGCTGCATGAACTATTGAATCTATATGGTTATGATTTTTTTCTCTGCTTCTCCGATCACTGGTACACAGTTTATCATGAACTCTTTATTATCGTTATCCCTACATTTTTAACGCTATTTCTGGTTTTGGAAAAGCCCTGAGGATTTATCTTGCATCACTTGCATGTTATATTAGCAAAATTAACCGCACTTTTTTCATTTCCTACGCTCCTATCGTGTGATTGTATGCAGCTACAGTATTTGATAGAACATAAATAGAGATGGCTAGGCTTCCATAGGTGCATTTAATTCACATATTCAGTACCTTTAATGCTTCCATGCATTACTTATCATTAATCAAATGTACAATCGAGAATCATATTTACAAAGTGCATGTCATGCAAGTGCCTCAAAATGTTACTCATATATTTTTGTCTTTACTTTTGAGTTTAGAGATGATTATGAACGTTCATGAGAAATAATGTGAAATATAAAAATCAATTAATAAGCGAATAGAAAAATTTTAAAATTTTAAGAAAATAAATTCGAAAATTCAGAATGATAGAATTAACGTTTCGAAGCCGGGCGAATTTCGGCGGCTTCCGGCAGCTATCTAATCTCAATAGCACAAAAATACAGTGAATAAGGAGAGTTTACAAACAAAAATTAGGCAGGAACCTTTTGGAACTAAAACAGGAAGCGTGAATGAAATCAGTAGAATATGTCATATTTTTGAATACCTCTTACAAAATAGGGGAAGCGTCTGTGCAAAAAACCGATGAGCTTCGTTTGCAGTTCAAGTGCTCTATTTTGATAAACAACCGAAACAAATTTTATAACTAATCAATTTAATGTAGGAAAAAATAGTTGAAAAGATGGTACTTTTGATGGAAATGCGCGGTGTAGTCAGTGTGGATACTGTTGGAGGTTTTTCGAATCTTAAGAAAATGGGCGGAGACTGCGGTCCCTAAGCAACATCAGCGGTTCCTACGGTTTGATGCGTTGCGGTTACTGTGATCGGCGCGACGCGTTTTTGGCTAAATTTCCAAACGCGCTTACATGCAAGTTTAATGTTGTTCGCGGATTGTTGAGCGTGCTTGATTTAGTGAAATAAATCTCAATTTCACTAAAACAATCCAGAACAATCAATAAACACTCGGTTTAGTGGGTCATATTCGCGAACAAAGTAATGAAGGGGTTGGACTTTGTCGCAAAAGTAGAGCATCTCTCGACTCGTTTTTGTGCTTAAAAAATAGGCAATCCTTCAAATCTTATCCAAAGTCTAGAAAATATTCGAAAATTCATCAATAAAAGGGTGAAAACGCTCATTTTCAAGACTCCCCAACGTTAAGGATTTTTGAACTACGGTATACTAAATTCATTCCTTGCGGACTCCTACCTGGAAAAACTGCGCGGTACCTGCCTCCTAGTGCCTCCTACCAATCCTACGAACCCTTTGACCCCTTTTGGGTCTGTTGTGGCAGCACCCGATCGATTTTTGTGCAAAAATGAAGCTGACCACGGGTGCTCAGCACCAGTAACTAAAAACGGCGCTTGGATAAAATAATTTTAATTTCGCGCAATACAATATGCTACAGCAATCTTAAATCTGAAATAGGCATCATTAAGGGGAGCGAGCCTTTATTGCGCATCAAAAGAGAGCTAGGCATACAGTGTATACCTAGCTCTCTAGGGTGGCGAAAGTGGCACATCGAGGCGCCGGTTTTACGACCTCGCTCGAGCTGACCTCGGGTCGTCGGCTACCCGAAAATTTCGAGCCGAAAACGAGCCGACGTTTTTCTCTGCTCGGAATGGACCAAATGAGATGCGGTTTTCACCATTCGAATCAGCGCATCAGTGGCTGTCGAATGCACGTTCATTTGAAAGAAATAGTTGAGTTTGAACAAATTTCCATTTGGGGCGCTAGAGGAAGGGAGAGGGAGGGGGGAGAGAGAGAGAAGGGAAGCGCTCTGGTTTCTACCATCCACTGGATATCCATTACCTGAGCCACTGGCTAGGATGCATCCAAACCAGTGGATGAGGTAATGGTTATCCAGTGGATGGGGTAATGGTTATCCAGTGGATGGGGTAATGGTTATCCAGTGGATGGGGTAATGGTTATCCAGTGGACGGGATATTGGATTTCCAGTGGATGGGGTTTTGGTTTTCCAGTGGATTGCAGAGTACTGTAGGTGAACATAGTTAATCGATAAGTGTATGAGCTGTCGCCATACAGAAACCAAACCGCACGTGGTGAGACCACGGTTGGTTAGTCACATCCAAAATACGATCTCCTCAGTGATCGCAGATAAGACGGCACTCGAATCCGAGGCCGTCCGATGAAGGACGGCTGGAAGAGACCTTATAGGCAAGGTGTGTGTGCTAGCTTCGACGGGTAAGTACGGGTCGCTCTACTGGTTTACCAGTGGATGAAGTGCTGGTTTTCCAGTGGATGGAATGCGAGTGGATATCCAGTGAATGTGGTAATGGGTTTCCAGTGGATAGCCCAAACTCCGCCCACTTTTACTGGCTTTCCAGTGGATGGGAGAAACCAGAGACTGCTTTCCAGTGGATGGGAGAAACCAGCGACTTCCTCTCTCCCCCGTCACTCTCCCTTCCTCTAGCGCCCCAAATGGAAATTTGTTCAAACTCAACTATATCTTTCAAATGAAAGTGCATTCGACAGCCATTGATGTGCTGATTCGAATGGTGAAAACCGCATCTCATTTGGTCCATTCCGAGTTGAGAAAAACGCCGGCTCGTTTTCGGCTCGAAATAAAACGGCACACCCGAAACAGGGGTCGTAAAACCGGTACAACCGTGAGAGGTCGTAAACAAGCTCGAGTACCCGTGTGCCAATTTCGCCACCCTAGTATAAACGTATGCGCGAGCTCTAGTCTCGCCGGGTAAGACACAGGCGAGAGAGGAGAGGATAAGTTGGCGGAGCCTCGCACTGTCTGACCGCGCCGCTCTCTCTGCATTTTAATTGTAGGCGCGCGCCGCTTTTGAAACGCCGTGCTGACAGCTATGATCACCGAGAACCTCTTTTCCAAAGTTTTCGTGAATTCTTTAAAAAAAAATACGCAGTGCCTGCTCATTGCTGATTCTTACGCAAACGGTCTCCTATTATATTGTTAATTTGTTTGTTAATTGCTGTATATGTGAATTTTTTAATGCTGTTTAATGCTTTTAATGTTTAATGCTTTTTTTATTTTTTTTAAAACGTCCTTTTCTGAAAACAAATTTCTAAAGCTTCATTTTCTGAAACAACAATTTCTGAAACGTCCGTTTCTGATGTGAAGTTTCTGAACCAGTCATTTCATTTTTTTTTGTTTTTTCTGAAACATCCTATCACCTTCTGTAGCACCTGTTTTCCTACATTGAGCGGAATTTTCTACCCTTTAATGATCTTTAAAAAAAACTTTTCTTCTTTTGCTAATGCCATTTTTCGGCTCTTTAGCAACCTATGGTGATGGTCGTTTGTGAATATCATCATTTTTTGTGAATAGCATTAAAAAATCTTAATTGGTATGTTAAGTCTTTTCCTCAATAATCTCGCTTAGTGATGTAGGGACCACCACGCGATATGCAAATCACAGATTCATGCCCCGTGAAGTGTCTCTGTTTGTTAATCATGTGTATAGAATTGTTTTTTGTGAACAGACCACCCACCAAACGCTAATAGTTTTCGAGAAAATCGTGACTTTATGAAAACATGTTTTTCAAAAACGAGAGACAAAAATCTTTGAACCAGCTAACTTCTGTTTTAGGAGAGGGCCGCGACTTTTGAAAGTTTCCAGTGATAGACTAAGGTTACAGACATACCATATCCAAAAATTAACCAATTCTATAGTCCCCCGCGATTTTTATATGAGATCAAAGATCAAATTCAAGCTCAAACTTTGGCTCATGTAAATTTCGTGGGGGACTATAGAATTGGCTAATTTTTGGATATGATATGCCTATAACCTTAGTCTATCACTGCAAACTTTCAAAAGTCGCGGCCCTCTCCTTTAAACGAAATTAGAGCGCTTAAACCAAATTATTATAATTTCATGACGTCAATTTCGAGACTTTTTTTGTTTATAACATGCGACTACAGAATTTGCTATTTTTTTCAGCAAAGTTAGTTAACATGTTGTACTAAACACCTGTGAAATCAGAATCCGCGGTCTTTTCCTCCCTTTTGCATAAATTAACATCGCGCGCTCTCACAAATAAAGAAAAGTGACGGTGGTCCCTATTAGTGATGTTATTTTTTTCAGAGGTTAAAGAATTGGAGAGAACATTGGCGGGAGATAAGATATGTCGATTGACCTTCCCGAGTCCGGGAGTCCTTCATGAGATGCATCTTACGATTACTCCTAACGATGGATTCTACAAGGGTGGAATTTACCATTTTGATATCAAAGTGCCGGCTGAATACAACAATGTGGTATGTTTGCTTTAAGGAAGAATAGTGTATTGTTAGTTCGGCCTCAGTTCCAATTGGGGTCGCTTCCGTGCGAGAGGGAATGCTAAATATGCAGAGAACGAAAGTCAATACGAAGTAGTTCCCTTATTTTTCTCCAGTTTCATCCCAGGGAATTTTCTAATAGGCGGGGGGGGGGGGGGTGTATTTTTTATATCAGGTTGGTGCGAAAGTTTCCGCGGATTTTTGTTTTCCAATTTGCTGCTCGATGGCATTGCGCATAATACTATCTACCATATCATAAAATAGGGGGATGTCTAGGCCACATACCAGTACTATTGCACTAGTGCACGGTCCAGTTACCATATAGAAATAAACTTTCATGTCAGTGAAATTGCAAGTATGAGCAAAAATATCAAATTTTAGTGGTTGATTCAATCTGCTACCCCACCAAAGCAACCGATCTATAAAATCTGGCCGTTCAATCAGTGAAGGGGCGAGGGTTGGTGATACGAATAGTCATGTTAGATCAGACTTCCAGGTGCGTTCAAAAGCTGCAGGTTGCTGAATATCTGTTTTTCGACATTCCAAACTCGAACAAAAATTTCAAAACCATGTTACTCATAAACGGAGAACTGAATCTTAGTCAAAATATTTTTGGAAGGTAATCAACCTAGGAGCTTCTTATTCAATAATGAATGACACCCATGGGTCAATCGAAACGTGTGCAAATCGAAAGAAACTAAATTTAAGGAAATTGAAATCCAATTTTTTGAGATAAAGTGCCTATCTCTTTTTAGGCATTTGAGGCAATCTTCTCGTCTCATGTCACAGCGTGCCATTGAGGATCGCCTCCTTTGTTCGCCGCGGCGGTCGTATTCTAATGAGGGGAGAGGGAGGGCGAATCATTTCGAGCCATTCGAGCGGGTTTAGCGGCGCGAAATCGAGAGAGTTTTCGGTGCAAAATGCTGCATTAACGATCGACTAGATCGAATGTTGGAAACCAATCGCCCAAAGATTATTGGTCAGTATATCAGCCACCGTTCCATGTGATTTTTGTACACTAACTCTCGCTATAAACAAATTTGAGCTTGATTTTCTAAATTTTAGTGCCTGGGCGATTTCCATATCTCGAAACCCACCGAAGGAAACCCCATACCCATCATTATTTTTGGAATCCTGTCGAGGTTTCTAAAAGTTTGACGGGACTCGATTTTTGATAATTGCTCTTACATATTAGTTAAACACGAAAAATTGATAAAATAAGTACTTTTTTTCACGAATATTTCGAGCAGGTGATCTTTTATCAAAAATCGAGTCCCGTCAAACTTTTAGAAACCTCGTCAGGATTCCAAATATAATGATGGGTATGGGGTTTTCTTCGGTGGGTTTCGAGATATGGAAATCGCCCAACCACTGAAATTCAGAAATGAGTTTTAAGAAAATCAGTTAAGTTTCAATGAAAGTGATAAAAAGAAAACTCTTGGAAAAATCAAAATTCGTGTAAATTTTCAAAGACTGATTGCCTACTTCTAAAAAGTTAAGCTGAAAAGTGTTTCCACATCAAGCGATTTTACAGTCATAAGACAACGCTAGCTGGGACCCACCCGTAGAGCCGGCTGTTAGATAGACTACAAAACCCTGCGGTCCAATGATAATTACTAGGGTATGTCGCTACCAATTTGCAAATTCCCGGGGAATAATAAGGCACTGACTCGGAGGAGATTTAAAATCTTGGCTCTTCGAATGAGCTGCGGCACATTTTAAACCACTCGATCATCCCTACATCTCACTTCCCTACGTTTTAACGGAATTGTTGCAATAATATTGTGAATAATTGCACTATTTCGAATATGTTTCACGCGATAATCATCCTCATTTCTCAAAAAGTTCGGCCAACCGATACGGTGAGAGAGGGAAGAGAGAAATGAAATGAGAGGGAGATGGATTAGTGAACGAGGGTGAAAAATGGGCCCCGCCATGCAAATGAACTTTTTCATCCTCGATGGCACGCTGTGCATGTCGAAAATATTGTTTTGATGTTGCACTTTGAGGTCCTGAACAAAATAGGTCCACATCATTGCTCTCCGCTGAATACAGAGCTCAGAAAGAGAGTCCAGTTTTGTCCAGTCCGTCAACTTTGTCATAGCACTGTGACTGCCTTTTTGATTGAATCGCCCTTCTATGATGGGCGCTGTAAAGAGCATCCAAGCAGCTAACCTATGTTTAAAAGCTCAAGCCTTTCGAACTAATATAAAAGAAGATATAAAGCAATACGTCAGAAATGAAAAACCCGCGGGAACTTTCGCACCAACCCAATATTTTACTTTCTGTAATTAATTATTTATGAATGATTTTTTAAATATTGCTTTAATTACCAGGGCAAGGCATGGTATGAGTTCCATACCTTCAAAAAAAATTGCACCCTTTTCTACTGTCACGATAATGACGCTTTTCATTGAGTGGGAAACTACTAGTAAATTCATTGGGAAACTCGTTGGATGAAATGATGCATTGAGATACAATTATTCTCATGCGGCTTCTGGCACTTTTTTACATCCGTGCCGGGGCCCGCCCCTCACTCTCTCACTGCCCCTCCTCCTGCCTCTTGCCCCTCTTCCCTAGTTCCCTCCCCTCTCCCCTCCTATCTTTCGTCATCGAGAGGGGAGTGAGAGAGTCCCCCTCCTCAGCCGAGCTCTCTCCCCACTGTTTCTAACCCGTCGCGTCTAGCACGCGCTCTCCCTACAAGGTCCATATCTCACGCTCTCAAAAGAGCGCGTTGCTGCTGCTCTCTAGAGGTAAACCTCTGCTCGAGAGGGGAACCTCTCGGCACATTTTTGGAAGGGCTTCCCTACCCCCTCCTCTTGGAGGTGGGGAAAAGCCCGCCCCTCCCACCTCCTCGGAGGGGGTGGAGTCAAGGGGGGCGGGGCCCGGCACGGATGTAAAAAAGTCCCCGGCTTCTTTGCTCAGTGTTAGGCTGAATTGGGAAGCGCGAGAGGTAGAGAAGTAGCCATCGGAGTAGAAAAATTTCTTCGATCTTCCGTACTCTGACGGTCTTCCTTTCCCTTTTCTATTCCTTTTTGTATAAGAGTGTTCTGCCAAGCAAAATTTCCTTGGGAATAGGCTAAAAATACTTTTAACTTACTGTAGTTCAACCCTAGCATTCGATGGAGAGATGTGAATCACTCTTTAAAAACTACCGTAAGCCAATGGTTTTTGGAAATGTCCTAGTGCGCAACCAAGGCCCATCCACTTCGGCTCCACGCCTACACTAGGGGAGGAGCCTATTGTTAGAACACCGTAGTGTGGAGGAGAGAGAGAGGAGAGTAATTCTGCCAATTTGCGGTTACGGATGACTAGATGACGGCAAAAATGCAGGGTCAGGACGACCGTTGTGAGACATTTCAAAGTAATTGCAATTCAGGCTTTGTTTCTCCCTAGGTCGGCTTCCCGGGGGCCGTGAGAGAGCACAGAAAGAAAGCACTTCCCTCTCCTTATCTCATGGCAGCCTATCCAAATTTTTAAATTCAACATTTTCTTTCCAATGACCGCGTCGACAGCCATTAATTCGCTGTTTCGAATGGTGAAAACCTCAACTCGATTGGTCCATTCCAAGCTGAGATAATCGCCGGCTCGAAATGCTCGGGTCGAAAAGTCCTGTCAAATGGGGTTTGCCTTCCCTGGCACCTGGCCCTATTTTTCGGTGCATTTTCGGGCATCTAGACCTAAAAATAGCCAAAAAAATCAACTCTTCGGGCACCTTACATAAAAATTTTTTCCGACTTCGTCGGGCACCTCATGTAGATATTAACATACTTTACGAACACTGGTTCGGGTACCCGACTGCCCGGCTCGCGAGATGTTGTAAAAACGGGGCATCGGTGTGCCACTTTCGCCACCCTAGTGATTACCAAGCAACCTAGCGCTTTCATAACAAATGTCCGACCCTTTCTTACGGGGAGGATGGGGCTTGGTTACCAACTAGGAAAGTTCCCGCTCATCCCGATTTGTTCTCTCATATGGAAACGATATCCAAATTGGTACTGCGATTGTGGTCAGTACTGCTTTTTTCCAGCCTCCTGTTGTCAAATGTCTCACTCGTGTTTGGCATCCGAACATCAACGAAGATGGAGCTATCTGTTTGTCCCTTCTGAGAGAGAACTCACTCGATGCATTCGGATGGCGTCCCACAAGAAATATGACTGAGGTTGTTCATGGCCTCTCATCTCTCTTCACTGATCTTATGGACTTTGACGACCCTCTCAATCAGCAAGCTGCGGAGCAATATCAACAGAATCGTAATAACTTTGAAAGCAAAGTCCGCGATTACATTTATAAGTATGCTAGGCAGTAGCATGATTATTGCAATTCATTCATGAGACTACTCCACAAAATGTTCGGTCCCCAGTAGAATCTTCAATTTTTTTTCTCCATATTTTCTGTTACGGCTTAGGGGCATTGTACATTGTGTATACATTGTTTTATTTGCGTATGTCACCTCTCATTCTTGTATGGTTTATTAATTCTGATAAAAAGGCGAACTAACGTGAGTTTTCAATTTGCAAGAAGATGGTGAGAATGATTTGCCAACAGCGACATCTTCCGGATATCTGTGTTACGTGCTGTAGTCATAATGCATTCACAACCAGGCTGATTTAGCGTAATCCATTTTCGAGCGAGAAGTACGAACCTGGATTGAGATATTTTTAAACTTTTTTCGTTACTTTTCACGAGACTCCTACGCTCCTACGCCCGTCGAGCCTTTTGCCAGCTTTTTTTTCGCTCATACAACTGAAATTGCAGCTACTCTGCAGTCGCTGCAGCTAGCGGTAGCGGTGATAAGACATTTCGAAAAATCAACTTCGAAAAAGGACGTTTCGCAAAATTTTCTTCCGCGACGCGACCGCAACGCAGAGCGCGCACACTCCTTTAGAAGCTATTTTCGCACTAATAAACTAATTTTTTCTAATTAGTAAATATCAATTCTGGTTCGTACGGACTAGTAGAACCCGATAATGCTAGTAAAATTACTTGAAAATGTATATCGAACGTTCCGAAATCTGGATTTTGCGAAGTGTCTTTTTTCGAAACGTCCTTTTTCGGATTATATTTTTCGAACTGTCTTATCACCGCGGTAGCGACTGGAAACTTTTTTCTAGGTAGCCTGGGTTGCACAAAAGGTTGAGGAGGTAGAAAAATGCTAACAAGAATAGTGAATCTTTTGAAATAGTGAACTTCGATTGCGTTAACACTCTCTATAAATCGCTGTCACGCAGTCCGTCCCCTTTCGGCACCTTCCGGTACACTCGTTCCATACCGCGCACTTCAGTAAAACCCACAACAGACCCAAAAGGGGTCAAAGGGTTCGTAGGATTGGTAGGAGGCACTAGGAGGCAGGTACCGCGCACTCAAGTTTTTCCAGGTAGGAGTCTGCAGGGATTGAATTCAGCATACCGTAGTTCAAAAATCCTTAACGTTGGGGAGTCTTGAAAATGAGCGTTTTCACCCTTTTATTGATGAATTTTCGAATATTTTCTAGACTTTGGATAAGATTTGAAGGATTGCCTATTTTTTAAGCACAAAAACGAGCCGGGAGATGCTCTACTTTTGCGACAAAGTCCAACCCCTCCATAACTTTGTTCGCGAATGTGACCCACTAAACTGAGTGTTTATTGATTGTTCTGGATTGTTTTAGTGAAATTGAGATTTATTTCACTAAATCAAGCACGCTCAACAATCCGCGAACAACATTAAACTTGCATGTAAGCGCGTTTGGAAATTTAGCCAAAAACGCGACGCGCCGATCACGGTAACCGCAACGCATCAAACCGTAGGAACCGCTGATGTTGCTGTGAAACCGTTACGGCACGAATGTACCATTTCATGCCACAATTTCAGTCAATTTGTGTGGAAAATGCACTAAAACGGCACGCAGGACGGCACCATGTGGAACGGAGACGGAGCTGGCCCTGTCTCAGTGCCGAATAGTGCCGATCTGCATCCCGATAGGGGACGAACTGCGTGACATCGATTTATATTTAGAGCTATGCTATTTTGATGCGTTCCGTTTGATGCGGAAAATATTGTCCTTCACACTTTCTAGGTAATATCCAAAGATCAAATTGATTGCTTTTCTGGTTCAAAAGATGCAGAGAATTGAAAAAGTGTTCCATGACTATTGTGGGCGATTGTATGCATTTTCAATTTATCAAAAAAATAAGTAAGCATTTAAAAATACAATAATTCTACAATATATAGTACAGCGGGATGTCCCTCGTTTCATACTCTGGTCGGGTTTTCAATCTACGAATAATCAATCTATTGACAAGAAAGGGTACAAAGGGGGTTGGAGCTCTAATCGTGGATGACAATGATACAGGATAATAAATTATGCAATATTTGGTTAAAGAGACAGATAATTCAAGCAAAAGGATTCCCTTGAGAAGAAGGAGGGATTCCAGAATTCGGTGGTCGCATAGGAGGAATACCGTAACCACCTATTGCTCCTCCCATACCGTATCCAGGAGGCTGCTGGGCTTGTTGATACATAGCTGAAGTTGATACATAGCTGATAAATTAAGAAAGAAAGAAGAAGGAAAAGAGATACTTACGATGCTGCCACTGCTGCATTTGCATAAGAGGAGCTCCATAGGGATTGGAAGGTGGTACTGCATATCCCATGGGATTAATTCCACTCGAAGGCCATTCAACTCCCTTCCTGAATATTGACAATTATAACCATAGGTGTCCAGTTGTAACGGCGAGGAGGGGGGTGCGCAGGGGGGGGGGGGTACAGGGACCCCCTGCGCACCCATGTAGGTCATGGTAAAATAGGTGTCGGGGGTCACCCCATAATCACCCCTAATACCGTACCCCAGCTAGTATTTGTCGGCTACCGTAACCAATGGTAACCCGGATCCGCGTGTCAACCATTTTAGCCTTGTGTCACATTTTTGCCAAAGTGTCTCAAATCGATCTGAAAATTTTTCTGCCGTAATCTACCGTATCCCTGACTACGGTATCGCGGTGGGGCATCGTGAACTGATTTTTTCGTTTTTTTCGTTCTAAAAAATCGATCTTTGTGCCTACATGCATAGTTCATCCAGTAAATTTTTTTTGGATACCGCACTGTACCCTACCGTAATCCTACCGTACCCCGATTCCGCGTGCCAACTATTTTAGCCTTGGGGCACACTTTTACCAAAATGTCTCAGATCGATCTGAAAATTTTTTTACCGTAATCTATCGTATCCCTGACTACGGAAATCGCAGTTGGGTATCGGGAAATGACTTTCTTCAAAGTGTGTTTAAAAAATCGGTTCTTTGCATTTTTATGGGTAACTCCTCGAGCAATTTTTTTAAAGAAAATATTTTTAATCCAATCATGGCCTAGTGGC
Organism: Pristionchus arcanus; assembly: GCA_900490705.1. Classification (NCBI taxonomy): domain Eukaryota; kingdom Metazoa; phylum Nematoda; class Chromadorea; order Rhabditida; family Neodiplogasteridae; genus Pristionchus; species Pristionchus arcanus. The sequence continues at coordinate 25,859 of LS487550.1, forward strand.
TAGCGCGATTGGCTGGTAATACGAAGGTTGGGGGTTCAAATCCCGAGGGTGTCAAATATTTTTTGCCATAATTTGTCGAGTTCAGGGAAGACATCCCGGAGGTACGGTATGTTCCCACCGTA
>LS487550.1:40531-57422 GCA_900490705.1 Pristionchus arcanus
CGCCGAAGGCGGCTGTGATCGGCTGCTGCTTAGGAATTTACAGAAATAACCTCGCTCGCTGCTTAGAACAGCGTTTGATTGCAGAAGCCATATGCTCATAATAGTCTCGTCCGCCCGTTAAGGTTTACAAAAACAAAACTAGTGAGAGGTATCTGATTACAGTTCACGATACTCCAAAATGATGCACTGCCCCGGTTAAAAATGACCCATCCGTCGGATAACTAACCGACGGATGGACCACTTTTAACCGGTTAAATTTGACCCATCCGTCGGATACGGACACGTCATAATCTCAGGATTAATCGGTCATCAGGCTCCGTTTATAGTTTTATTCCGAAGTTCCGAAATGTTCAGGTACGACTCCACTAAAACACGTAATTTCATTGCCACAATCACGGGTATACCCGGGCAACAATCATTCATTACTTCCGGCCTCCATTACGCGATTATCTAAGTCTGTAGATACTCTCAGACTCAGTATAGTCCAAATTATTGAGACTTTGAGAGTCTGACATTGTGGCTAACCATTGAACTAATTTTGCAACATCACTTTTTTCCACATTCTTACAAAGAACGTGTTGAATGAAATGTACTTCTAAACTTTCATTAACAGACGTTAGCTCGAAGCTCATTTGCATGAGTAGATAATTGCGGGTCAGCGTGAATTCCCTGTGTAAAACGCAAAACACCGCGCTATGAATTGAAAAAGGCGCAGAATGAGAAGAGAAAATAGGATTTATTTTAGAGATCTCCAAACGATTGGCCAATCTGATACTGAAATGACTCATTCAAATGAGCATTCAATTGCCTCAATCGACTATCCTTTGTTATTGGATTGGCCGTTCACTTTCTCACGTCGTCATTCGCTTTATTTTCCTTCTCATTGTTCGAATGGGGTGGCCGTGCTCGCCCATTCAGAATAGTGGAAAATGAATAATCGATTTGCCAATCGAGTGATCAATCGAATATTTATTTGATTGAAACCGTCATTCGATTAAAAATTCAATCGAATGACCGGCCAATCGATTGAAAGAGGCAATCGAATGAGTCTCATTTCTCGTCAATCGTGAAACGATTTATCGGTTTGGCGCTCTCTAATTTTTTTCCATCATCTCTCCAAATCAAAAGGGGGGAAAAGCGCATGCGTGGCACGGCGCTGCCGAGTTATTCCGCGGAGCGCAAGAGAGAAAAGCCACGTGAAATTCGCAAGGAATTCAAATTCGCAAGTTTCGCAAGGTTTTTCGAACTTTTGAGAGTGGCTCCTGAATGAGAGTAAATCCGGAAATTCAGAGAACGCGGGGATATTTAGAAACAATCTTTTTATTTAGAAACAATCTTTTTAGAATGTCGGATTTTCGCGATTTTGGGTTGGTTTTTCAGGCTTTTGCATATGCATCTACCGAATATGATCTCATCAAAAGAAAAAGGGGTGAAAAGTTGTACTAAAAAACGCGCGTTACCTGTCCGTGATGGTCTGCCCTCCCGTGGTGAAAGGCATCGGTTGATGCAACGCTTTCTCGATCGTTTGCATCCTTTTCTATAAATATAAATTAAAGGAATACGAGGAAAGACATAGAAAAACGAAGAATGACAAAGCAATGGGAGGGTAAGAACTCAGACTCGGCTTTCTCTCTCTCTCCACTTCTTTTCATCGATTTTGCGAAAGACTATGTTAGCTCTCCGTCATATATCTAATTTTATTCACGCTAACCATATAAAGCTTGCCCGCCACACTAGTGTTATACGTTACAAAGGGAATCTTAATCATTTTTTTAACAGAAATATATATTAACATGGATTTAAATCTTCAATAAAATGTACAGTAAATATTTTAAAAAGTTTACAGTTTTAAATATAAACATCATGATGTGCACATATATATTGGTGTAAAAAGTCTTGGTAGAACAGACGGAAACGTAAAAATAAAATATTAGAAATAAGACAAGATGGATAGTAGAAGAGACAAAAAGAGAGGGAGAAGTGTGTGAATCGATAGAAAACCTTAGGGACTTAGAAACGGGACAAAATAATTGGAGTACGTGAATGTACGTTCAAATAGAACTACTCAAACGTCGAAACATGTGAAATGATTACTTTAATTAGTACAAGAATTATGATTTTTTTTAAATCTACCATAACAAACAAATGTAAAGGATATATAAAATATTTTTTTAAATCGCCAAAAAATGCAGGATTGTGAAGCGTACGGAGTGTTCGAATCATTAAACAAATAAAATCACAAAAACAAAAAATATATATATATTGGGGGAGACTAACACTAAGCAGCCCCGCCTTGCTCCCGCTGAGGCAGCATGCAATTGCTGTCGACATGCCTGTCCAAAACGTAAAGAGCAGTAAAATCTGTGCTGCCAAATATTATGTTACTAAACGCAGTAACGCATCGGTTGTTTATTTCTCTGCCCTGTTTCTTTCTCATGCATGTATATATCTGTCTCTAGGACGTTTTAAGAAATGTTTTTATATTATAAAATCATTATCACTAATTAAACGGTCAGTTCAACTAATAATGCCGCACCCAAGTCCGTCAAATAAGCTGCTAAAGATCCAAGGGAAGCTGACAAAGAAAGTGGAACAAGCAGTGAATCGTCTTGTTCCACGAGATACCATTTTTGTACCTTCAGGTGATTATATATATATATATAACTTATATTATTTAGGGTACTTTTTTCTCATTTTTTTTCAAAATCTGATTTAGAGTTGTCATCAACAAACGTACCTCCTGAGCAATCAGTCCGGAATTCGTTGGTTAACTATTCTGAACTAACTCTCCAACCTGCTGCGGAGTTATCACCTCTTCCAAGATATGACCAAGTTGTCCCAACCTCTAATGAATACAGAACATCGCATCTCAAAAGTTCGCTCCTTTATTTTAGATGTTAACAATTGTTTTATTATAAGGTCAGGATCTTGGTGTGGATCTGATAAAAGCTGCTCTTCAAACGGAGCAAGAAAGACTCCGTCAATTATCGGAGGATAATAAGATGCTTTCTGAATACTCGAACACTCTTAATTTTGGAGAGGTATCATTTTGTGTCCGTACCCTCGCTGAAGTAACAACATAAGGAGGAGGAAGATCTCAGAACAGAAATTCTTGCACTGGAGTCTGAGTTGTGTCGGCTGAGAATAATGTACCCAACGCTTATTCCTCCTCCTATTCCGTCACGACCTCAATCTACATCGGACACTCATTGGACTTGTCCGAAATGTAGTGAAAGAGAGCCTGAGACATCAACAAGGTGAATTTTTTACAATGTAGATATCATAATGTTTATCGTTGAGGTGCGGAGTTTGTCGTCTCCCTTCGAGTTACATTCCACCAGAAGAAGCTCAATCGTGTCGTTGCAATTATTGCAGTAAGATCAAATCACTTTCGGAAAATTCAAAAGAAAAGATTAAAAACAACAAAACGACAGGGACATAGCGTTTTTGTTAAATACAGGTAGGGAGGGCAGCGGATGTTCCAGTCGCGAAACGCGATACAGTATGCTAGCAACTTTTGTTTGGCGAATCAAGAACTGATTTTATTCAATTTTCGCATTCAAATTATCAATTTTTAGGCTACTTTTGAATTTAATTTCTATTTTATCACTCACGAACAACTTATACAACTCAGACATATCGTATAAATCACTTATCCGGCGCTTATTTCGTTATTATTAGTAAATATGAACACTTTCCTCGTTTGCCTTACTGAAATGACTCACGAACCTACACTCCTCCGCATCCCAAACCGTCCTGACACTTTGCCAATGCCAAATTGGCGGCGCGGTTAGACTCGCGGCGAGACTCACCGCCTATTGCAAAATCAGGCCTGTCAGGCAAAAATAGCGCGAAATTCAAGTGATGGAAAAAAGCCAAAAAAAACCGCAGTGGGGAATACGGTAGAGAAATGCCCAAACCTACAGTACCTAACTCGGAAATTTGAAATTTGGTTCTCCTACGGAAAGTTGAAAGTGCGCGGCGCGCTTCGCCAAGTGCGAGCCGCGTTGGCCAAATTGGCGCGTTGGACGGCGTTTTTGGGAGAGCGAATGCGGAGGAGTTTAGTTGTTTGGAGCTTCGTGATGACTCAATTTCACCCTCTCGTCGCTATACTAGGCGTGTCCACCTAACCAAACCACCTCTAACTCATCGCCAATGTCTATTCCCTTCCCCTGGTAATCCGCGATCCGCGAAATTCTTGTTCGGACGACCGTTGTGAACTGTTGAATCCCTGAAATCTCACATGCACGCTATTTTCCTCATGTTTTTCTGGTCTCCTCGAGTCATATCAAGTGGCCATTTGATTTTTTTTTGCTAGAATAGGGTCCAGCGCATGACGTGTCAAAGACAGCCGAATCAATGGGCTCCTTCCATAATACGCCCAAATATTAATGATAATTATGATCTTTGATCTGATATAACTCATGGGAGAGACCATTGATTTGGCTAATCTTTGGATATGAGATACATTGGAATATGACCGTGAGAGATCAAAAATTTTGGGAACTCCTGGTCCTGAGTTCACGGGCCTTTTTTAAAAGTTTGTTGCCCCTACCAGTCCTGCTCCAATTCTTGTGTTTTGAGTGAGTCTCTAGTCAAAATAAAGGTAAATAACTAGACTTTCTAACTAAGCTCTATAATTTTATGAGCTGTTTATATATATATTTTTTATTAGTATGCTGGCTTGCACTGATTCGCTTCCCCAATAAGAGGACTGATTCACAAGCCCTTCGACAGCGACAATAGGAATCAGTTCGTTAGCAACTAAGCTCTTAAGCCCTCGAATAGAAACTGTCAGAATTCTCATTTAAAAATAGCCTTCCACTGATTCGCTTCCCTAATAAGAGGACTGATTCACAAGCCCTTCGACAGCGACAATAGGAATCAGTTCGTTAGCAACTAAGCTCTTAAGCCCTCGAATAGAAACTGTCAGAATTCTCATTTAAAAATAGCCTTCCACTGATTCGCTTCCCTAATAAGAGGACTGATTCACAAGCCCTTCGACAGTGACAATAGGAATCAGCTGGTTAGCAACTAAGCTCTTAAGCCCTCAAATAGAAACGCTTCCCTTCGCTCCTTCCCACATTCTCTTGCATTGCGAGAGACGCGCGCTCTTTCTCTCTCCTATAGGCTTTGTGAGGCACCGATACCAACTGCTCGCATAGCTGATTGGTTGTGTGTTGGCTTCACCCCCCGGTCCTCGCTGGTTCGGATCCTCTCCCCTGCATTCTTCTTTTGCCAGCTTTGCCTTCACTTCTTCAAAAGCTGGCATCAGCTGGGAATAGAGGAAAAAGAGGGGACAAGGGGCACGCTGAAACATCTTGTTCAGCCAAGATTACGGTAGTCGCTACACCACGGGCAGAAACGCATAGTTTGGAAAATTGCCAGATTCATGTTCTTACAGTACCTTTTATTTCTGGATTGCACATTAGCATTTCCGTGTAGGAAATGTTTTTTCCACCGTATTCTTTAAAAATTAACTACGGTTTTCCGGGTGCAGCGCATACCTTACTTATCTTTCTATAATATTTATATTTTCGATATTTATATTTTCCTATCGTGAACGATCTCTAAAATTCATATTTAAACGATTTGGATTTTACTTTTAATTCCTAGGCTCAAATTTTTAAAACGAAAATTGAAAAGCTGAATTTCATCAGATATGTACTTTTTGGTTGCATTAAGCATATTTCGAAGAAATAAAAGTATAAATAAAAATATTAAAAAATCAATCAATTAATGATTCGTTTCCCAAAAAGCGAGACGGCAGAGTAAGAGAGTAGGCTGAACAATTTGTGGAGGGGTGTTTCAGCGTGGGGGGACAAAAAAGGTCGAACTTGAAAGGTGATGGTACGGTTTGTAATTCGAGCAATAGAACTCATTCGATGAGAATCCTATTCTGAGAATCAGTCGTTCGTAATTATGGTAATGGAACTGGAGCTCAGGGAAATCATAGATCGGAACAAATGAGAGGGGACAATGAATGCAAAATCGCCGAGTCGAACAATTGATCTGAGACCCATTTGCATAGAAAAATTATGTGAAAACCTACGTTTCGGAACCGCAGTTTCGGAACCGAGATCTTTGGTAACTATATTTCTTGAACTACATTTTGCGGAATCGACATTTCTGGATAGTGGGAACAAGGAAATGCATTTGCATTAGGGATGGCAAAAACTGTCTCAGAGAACCGCTCCGCTCGCGAGTTGAGAGACAGGAATGAGTCCGAGAGAGAATGATCTCTCGCATTTCGGACAGTCGACTGTCCCAAAGTTTGAACGAGCGTTTAGAAGCATGAAAATAAATGCTCGTGAGCTTTCGATCATATTTCTTTCACTCTACAATATCTTGAAGGGTCTGTGCAGTTGATATTGATTTTTGAAAAATCAAAAATAAACAAGTTGAAAATACATTACACATATGTTTCACTAGAATAATAAAGATCGTCATTTTGAAGTTGGGACAGTCAACTGTCTGAGACAGTCGACTGTCCCAACTTTTGAGACAGTCGACTGTCTGAGACAGTCCATTGGACAGTTTTTGCCATCCCTAATTTGCATGTATTTTTAATATAATGTCTTGTTCGGGATAGGTCAATTCCTAACTCTGCATCGTCTCTTACTCAAATTTGCATAGCTATGTTTCTATTCTTCATTGGTAACCCCCAAAACTGGTCCCGAAACGGCGGTTCCGAAACGTCGGTTCCGAAACGTAGGTTTTCATATAATTGTTCTATGTTAATGGATCTCACACCAATTGTCCGACTCGGCGATTTTGCATCCATTGTTCCATCCCGGCAATTTCATTACCATAGTTCTGGATGAATGGTTCTTTGATCTGGTTTTTGATACTTCATTTCCGAAATCAAATTTCCGTATCATAAAATTCCGATAATCTCTGTTTTAATATCAGAATTACAAAACGTACCATCACCACTTGAAAGAGTATAAAGAAAGGAATTGCAGCAGATGTGGTGGATTCGTCCGTCGATGGGTCTCCTGGATGGGTAGTTCTCGATAGACTTGTTCATACATGAGCCATTCTCACGAGAGTACATTGATGTTATATAACTACTTGAATAAAATATGATGAAACCAATTGTTCGTATTTATTTTACTGGGTTGTAGACCCTGTCATATCACTGGCTGTAATCGCCATCATGCTTCTTTCACGATAGAATCGAGCTTGTTATACGAATAAGATGAAAATCAAAAAATAAATAAATGGGGTTCGTATCTGCTTCGGTCGTCTTTACACATATGAGACTGGTTGCCTAAAAATCAGCAAGGGTCTGGCATAGCGACATTTTGAGTGTTTGAGAAAAGTTGTCAAAAGAGGTTTTCGAGTGCGGGGATCATCGATGTGAACATTTTGCACAAACCCGATCGGTGCAGCCGTGCTGCAACCATGCTGTATCGCTCCATTTTTCTGTTTCTCGGCAGTCCATCGTTGAAATGCAATGCAAATTTAAGAGCGTATGTAATCGGCGATGGTGAGTCGAATCGTGACATTCTTTTTCACTAAAAATGTAACAATCACCATAAACAATTTCTTTCTCGAATACGAGGGCCGAGTGGAACTAGCTTTTCACATAGCACATGCACCTCATCCTGCGGATCATTATTTATATGCATAGTTTGAGGAAAAATAAATATAAAAAATAAAATATTTAAAATAGCTTAATTTTTTGTCTCTTCATATAATAATAATATTTATGCTATTTCGATGAAATAACGGTGAAACAAAGTAAAAATAGTATTAGAATGGAACAAGAGTACAATAATTCCTTACAGTTGAGGCAGTAACGGGAACTCTATACGGTGAAACTGATCTGATTCTCGGGTTTTACTAATAGCCTTGCCGCTCGCGGAAAGAAACTGTGATGCCTGTACCATGACGGGAGCCAGGATTGTTAAAATTCATACCATTTCTGGTATAGTGAATTTTGAAGTAATGCGGGTTTTTGTACGAAATACTATCACGGAAAGATCAGTGGTGAATACAAGAGAACAAGAGAGCACAGAGAAAAAAAATAGGTCTCTCTCACTCTCTCAACTCTCTTAAAATGTAACGCTCTCTCGTACTAAACATAGGGAAAACAAAAGTTGAACTATAGTATGCGAATACGCTTAATTAATTAAAACGAGTATTTGCAAATGGTAGATCTCATGATTATCGAATTTAATGGTTGGTTGGAGCACATATTAGGAAGCATAATGCAGAATTACAGTCGAAAAATTATTGCTACTGTGTTTAGTACAAAAAGAAATTGAATGAGGGCCTCCTAGTCCTTCGAGTCCATCCTAGTCCTCATTACACCAACACCCATCTGACCTGTAGTGGAGTCATCTCTCGCTAACTGCGATGGCTGCTCAACAATCCGCTTCTGGTCCTTGAGCAAGAACGCATTCTGCTTCTCCAATTGCTCGATTTTGTTCTTGCAAAACAGGAGTCGTCCTTCCTCCACTTCAGCATTCACCCTCGTTTGGTCGATCTTGCCAGTCAGCAACTGCAATTCATTGTTCATCGAATGCCAACGATCGATAAAGCGCTCATTATCTTCTAGCTTCACTACACCAGCCAACTCATGGAATTCCGCTCTAACTCTTTCCCATCGAGATAGTTCCCTTTGGAAATCCTTTCTTTCAGCATCCATTTTTTACGAATAACTAAGGAATATCATCCACTTCTCCCAGCTCTTTCACATTTTCCAGCAATTCTCTGAACTGAATCAACTCCTCACGGGACTCTCTCATCTCAGTTTCAGCTTCAACAAGCGATTTCAGCCCAACACTGTCCAGAAACATCGCCTCTCTCTCATTTCTATCCAACGACTCGTTTGCCGCCTTTACAACAACATTCCATCTCTTTTCAACCTCCTTTCCAGCCTTTACGAAACATGCATTCACCTTGATCAGTTCACTTTCAGTCGAGATCGAACTTTTGACTTCTGCACAACAATCAACGAAAGCTTTGCTAATAGCAGCATACTCTGATTTCATCTTTCCAATAACATTTCGAATCATTTCATCACAACTCGCTAAAGCTCCCAACTTTGCTCACTTGGGAGTCCTCTCTGCCATCGGTTCCTTTCTTAGCAGCAGCCTTGTTCAGCTCCATGGGCATGATGTTGTCGCCCTTATTCAGCTCCTTCAGGCTGATCTTATCGCCCTTGTTGGAGTCCTCATCCATTTTAGTTGCTGCGTTTGCCAGAGTTGGAGTCCTCTGCAATGATACTTGGTAAATTGGAAAGAAAATACCACGATCAACACGCAAATATGAGGGAGTTTCTGAGTCAGTGAAAAAATTTGCACTGACCCTTGGCAAAGTGCAACAAATCGAATTCCTTCAAAATTTGTGAGTGAGTAGTACACCTCGAGTGTAGCTCAGCCGCAACTTATTTAGTGATTTGAATCATTCTCCGACGAATGGCACGAAATTTTAAAGTGAAACATAACCCAACCGAGTTTGTCATTTCGCAATCAATCAAATCAAGTGATAGCGCAAAAACTGCACAATAATTCACTGATTATACACCTCTAATTTTATTCCGATCAACAGCGAACTCATTGAGAAAACATGAAAAATCGATATTTTTTGGACATATTATTGATATTATCTCGCTTGGTTGGTTACCTACCAACCTTTTTTATTTCATTATTCTTGAAAGCAATCATTCAGCTATCTCATGTGTTTATATAAAAGAAATTAAAAAATAACGCCTTAACTTATTGCGAAAATAATGGAATCGATTTGAAAATAAATCAGTTCTCGATACTCACTGTCAAACTTTTCTTACAGTAACCGTAATCTTCGGATCGAATTTGCTCGTTTTCAACACTTTCTAAAAATTTGATCTATTCTTAAATATACTCATTAATTAAGTGCCTATTTAAATAACCATTAACATTGTTGTTTCAATCATTTTGATTTTTCACTTACCGTAGACCACAATGTCGCGAAAATGGAGAGCTAATGAGAAGAAGATATAAATTGTCGATTCGATCGGCGAATGTTTTGTGTACACAATTAACAAAGAAATAAAATTATCGAAAGCGTTGAAAACGCGCAAATTTGATCAAAAGTTTGAGGTTACTGTAAGCAAAGTTTGATCGAGAACTGATTTATTTTCAAATCGGTTCCATTATTTTCGCAATAAGTTAAGGCGTTATTTTTTAATTTCTTTTATATAAACACATGAGATAGCTGAATGATTGCTTTCAAGAATAATGAAATAAAAAAGGTTGGTAGGTAACCAACCAAGCGAGATAATAGCAATAATATGTCCAAAAAATATCGATTTTTCATGTTTTCTCAATGAGTTCGCTGTTGATCGGAATAAAATTAGAGGTGTATAATCAGTGAATTATTGTGCAGTTTTTGCGCTATCACTTGATTTGATTGATTGCGAAATGACAAACTCGGTTGGGTTATGTTTCACTTTAAAATTTCGTGCCATTCGTCGGAGAATGATTCAAATCACTAAATATGTTGGGGCTGAGCTACACTCGAGGTGCGCTACTCACTCACAAATTTTGGAGGAATTCGATTTGTTGCACTTTGCCAAGACATTTTCACTTGAGTCGGATAGTCCCTCATATAACGTTAATAACGGTCAAACAAACGCGCAACACACAATCAACAATTCGGGATGACACAGTGAGTGTAGCTTCCTTTTTCTCTCTGCGCTCTCTCGCACGTTTACTCTCTCGCCCTGCCACTGGGTAGTTAACAACTTCCTTCCGCTGTCTGCGCTCTCTCGCTCGTCCACGGTCTCTCACTGACCTCTTCCCTTCGCCGTCCGATCTTTCCTCACGCCGCCACTCCTATTTCTCACCATCCGTTTTCATGTTTCAGGTAGCGAAATCCTCGCACCTTAGCCTTACTTCCAGCCAAGAGTACTCTTCCAACCACAAACTCGAAAACAACGAGTCTGAGGCGTACTAAGCACGCTCAGTGAGTCGAGTGCGCGTAGAGTGTTTTCACTAATTAGAACCGAAAACAACGGCACCAATCAGTCTATTTACACCTAACGTGACTATCCAGCTTTTGCTCACCGATCGACGCTGTCAATCGGGTCCACGCAAGGCTACTGTCAACCTTAAACTCACCGAGTAATGGCGTCCCGTCCTCCAGCATAGGCTCAGCCCCCAAGTTAGGATGCTCGGTGGCGTGTGGGTGGAACGGAAGGCGTCGGGATAACGATTTATCGATTAGAGACCGATATAAACAGCAACAGCACAGACGAGAAACTAGGAGAACACTAATGAAAATACGAAAAAGGAACGATTGAAACAAAAAGTACGGTAGTTCGGTACAAAATCTGAATCAGGCAAAGCGTGGTGGGAGTTTTACTATTGGCGGGAATTCAAATGCTACCGTAGTCAACAAAGTAAATAACGAACAAAATTAACTATTATTTAATTATGCAATAATTAAATAATTAAACAATGGCGAAATACATAAAGTTGTGTGCCGTGTGGTAAGGACGGGGCGAGAGAGAAGTCACTGCTTTATCTCCAGACGAGAGTGAGGAATGAGGGGAGGCGACGCCTTTAAATAGACGTCGCCGTAGTAGGGAAATGAGGGGGATGAATAGGGAAATGAAATGTCTTGTTATTCTCCATCTTCAATCCTTCATTATCATTCTTCTAATCCAATTGTTGATCCTGTTGACGCGCTTAGATGACGTGTACTAAATGTAGATCAGCGCTCTCTCACTTCTCTACCCAACTCCTCCCCCTAGTGATCATCTTCAGTGTCACTAGACAACTATAATTAAGATCTCCAAGGGTGTGGGAGAGATGAGAGGCGACTTCACAAAGGATTAGAAGTTTTGGAAGTTCGGCTTAGCCTACTTCTTCCAACCTCAGATTTCAGTTAGGAGGGATTGCTAGTTCCTCGAAACATATATCTGGATTAGCTATAATAAGAAACAAGTTTAGGCTCTGACTCTGTTGCTCTTTGGCAAACGAATCTGTCTCACTAGAGCTTAAATATAGGAACGAGATTATGCTCTGACTCTGTTGCTTTTTAGCTTGCGAATCTGTCTCAGTAGAGCTTGTAGTAATAGACTAGAGGGTGTCCTCCCCAGCTCTACTGGTGGGTGCTATACGCTGATGACTCTCTGTCTTTACCTCAGATTAATTACTGGGTTTCTCGACTTTAAGTCGCTACAATGGAAAATAGGAAAAAACAGTCAAAAATGAAGTTCAGGGAGGCGGAGTAATACTCTATTTGGGCGTAGGATGATCAGTCCCACTCAAACACCTTTAACTTCTTCCGCCCTTTGGATTCCGTGGCGGTAGACTGGTCCTAGATCCATATTGAATGCATGTATTGACTCTCTTCCCCAAATTGAGGATGCTGACTTGTTCAGGACAAACAATCGTGTAAGGATCTTCTTGGATCCCCACATGACCTCAGTCTGCAGCACACCTCGGAATCTGAGCAACTCTCCTCCATAGCACGCCTCTCACCTACGAATCGACCTAATTGTGTCAGCGGGTCAAAATTCGATGCTGATATTTCGACTGATTTGGAGCCTACCAGACCCCTCTAGACACCCTGTGAACGGATTAGTGTCAGAGATTATTCCCGACCGAGCTGCAGCATCTTCCTGCTGTAGCCATCCAACTTCAACGCTCCTTTTCTCCCCTTCAGTGCAGTCCCCGAGAAGACTTTTCTGAAAGAGCTAGGGTTATTTTTCGATGCTCTATCGATCTATGCTGGTCGTATGTTGATAACTGTCATGATAACACTTCTACAATCACTGAGCGATAGCAAAGAAACCGCTCGAAAATCTACGGTTTTTCTTGTTTACGTTTGTAGAGCTCGTCAAAACTATTCGAATGATAGGTCTATGCTCGCATATCTAGGGGATCAACTATGGTTCCATGTCCAAAAACGTCTTCTCCAACTTTTGAACTAATTTTTCAACTGCTCAAAACCACTTCATTCGCCATTTTCGCGAGGAATGGTGCAGTGCGAGTTGAAACACAACGTAATATTCACTCATTCACCGCACCATTTCCGGTGCAAGTGTGAAATGAAGTGGTTTTGAGCAGTTGAAAAATTAGTTCAAAAGTTGGAGAAGACGTTTTTGGACATGGAACCATAGTTGATCCCCTAGATATGCGAGCATAGACCTATCATTCGAATCGTCTTGACGAGCTCTACAACCGTAAACAAGAAAAACCGTAGATTTTCGAGCGGGTTCATTGCTATCGCTCAGTGATTGTAGAAGTGTTATCATGACAGTTATCAACATACGACCAGCATAGATCGATAGAGCATCGAAAAATAACCCTAGCTCTTTCAGAAAAGTCTTCTCGGGGACTGCACTGAAGGGGGAGAAAAGGAGCGTTGAAGTTGGATGGCTACAGCAGGAAGATGCTGCAGCTCGGTCGGGAATAATCTCTGACACTAATCCGTTCACAGGGTGTCTAGAGGGGTCTGGTAGGCTCCACATCAGTCGAAATATCAGCATCGAATTTTGACCCGCTGACAAGAACCAGTCATTTTGAGTCGATTCTTAGGTGAGAGGCGTGATAGGCTTGCGCTGTTTTGTGTGTATCCTGCAGAATGGGTCTGCCCAGTGCTTCCCATGTTTGGGAGCCTATGACTGACACTCCAGAGCCGGTATCCAGCTCAAACTCGATAGGAGTCGTACCAATCATTGTCTCTATGAGACATTTGGGCGGAGCTTGGTTGGACATCAGATCTACAACGTGCAGTTGAATGTGGTCAATGTCGTATTCGTAAAGACTGGCCTCATCTTCACTTACGGCATTTGCTGACTCATCATTCAATCTATTGTATCTACAGTCTTCGGTACTGTGACCATTTAACTTGCAGATATGACAGAATTTCTGCCGTTGAGTCTGTGTCCTTGGATGCCCTCTTTGATTGTGTCCTTTACTGGAGTCCTTGCGTGTTCTCTGGTGAGGGTATTCTCCCTTTCTACCATGAACCGCTTGCACCGGTTCCATACCGGTACGATGAACGCCAGTTGTGTGCCGTGTGGTAAGGACGGGGCGAGAGAGAAGTCACTGCTTTATCTCCAGACGAGAGTGAGGAATGAGGGGAGGCGACGCCTTTAAATAGACGTCGCCGTAGTAGGGAAATGAGGGGGATGAATAGGGAAATGAAATGTCTTGTTATTCTCCATCTTCAATCCTTCATTATCATTCTTCTAATCCAATTGTTGATCCTGTTGACGCGCTTAGATGACGTGTACTAAATGTAGATCAGCGCTCTCTCACTTCTCTACCCAACTCATAATAAATAGTCTTCATATTTACAATGGGACCATTGCACTTCCATTACATTTGGTCGATTGTGCACCATATAAACTACATTCATAGCAAGAACGTGTCAAAATATGCTTAATTCACCCAAAAATTGCACGATAGATGAAATTCCGCCTTTCAATTTTCATTCTAAAATTTTGACCTGAGTAATTAAAAATAAAATCCAAATCGTTAATATTTGAATTCTAAAGATCGCTCTTGATCGATAAATACAAATTTCAAAGATATAAATATTTACAATAATGTATAAAAAGGCAAGTAATAAATGCGCTGCACCCGGAAAACCCGTAGTTAATTTGTCTTAATTTGTCGTATACAGTAGAAAAATTATTTTGAAGTTACCCGCAATCTGCGTCTCTGCCTCGGCCACTGTATCCTAGGCCGAACAAGAAGTTTCACTGTGAGAACTAGCATTTAAAAATAAGGATAACATGGCCCCCGGAAAGCCGACCTAGGGCTGCACGGCCTCCGGGAAGCTGACATTAGGCGAGAAAAAACGTCCGGGCAAATTTTGGCACAGCTCCAAAAATATTCATAAATGAATCGGTCCCACAACGGCTTTTCTGTGGATCACTTTTTTCTCAGGGTTGCACGGTGCAAATTACTGTAGAAGTTCAAAAATAGTATGCGCTACGGTGTTTAGCGAAAGCATTTTGCCGCACAGGTTTTGCAGCCCTCGCGAGAGCTCGGACGTTTTTCTCAGCCCTAGGTCGGCTTCCCGGGGCACGGCCGCCGGGAAGCCGACCTAGGGCTGAGAAAAACGTCCGATTGGCAAAGATCCAGAGATCCCAAAAAACCCGCGCGTTTAAAAATTCTACAGTTAATCCGTTGCATTTTTTTAAATGTCTTGCAACGATTTCGCCTGATTCTCCTGTTCAGTTCTCGATTCTCGATTCGTCCGTTGTCAAAAAATTCGTAACCGGGAACAAGTATAAAGGTTTTTTCTGTGTTTAGCAAAACATTTGGCAGCACAAATTTTACTGCTCTTGGACGTTTTTCTCAGCCCTAGGGCGGCTTCCCGGCGGCCGTGCCGGGGGCCGTGGGGCTGAGAAAAACGTCCCCAGCTGCGAAAGATAAGCTGCACTTTTTTCCGCTAAACACAGAATCTGTGTCACAGATACGGTGTTATACTTTTCACCGGTTACAGTTTAGGAAAAATGCAGCTGCAGCGTAACTCTCAGGGTTGGAAACTTTCCAAAGCTTGAATTGGCGCACGTTTGCCTGAGAATCTACCTGATTTTTTCGGACGTTTTCAATGTGTGCTAGGTCGGCTCCCAGGGGGGCGTGGAGACCACCATCGATTATGCAAATCATAGAATCATGACCAATGAAGTATGTCAGTTTGTTAATCAGATGAATAGAATCATTTTTTGTGAAGGGGTCACCACCCGAAAGTCAATAGTTTTCGAGAAAATCAAGATTTAGAGAAAAATTGTTTTTCGAAAACGGGAGACAAAATATCTTGAAAGGCTATTTCTTCCGTTCTAAGAGAGGGCTGCGACTTTTGAAAGTTTACAGTGATAGACCATGGTTCGATGCATACCATATCCAAAAATCAGACATTTTCCCCGTCGCCCACGGAAGTTGCATTTTATTCTAACTTATGTAAATTCGTTGGGCGACGGCAAAAATGGCTAATTTTTGGATATGATGTAGTTATTAGCCTACTATACCATGGGAAACTTTCAAAATTGGCGGCCTTATCTCCAAACGACTTTTAGAGAGCTTCAAAATCAGAGTTCTAAAATATTTTGCATGTTTTTGACAAATGACATCATAACAAACGGGGGCGACGGGAACTTTTTCTGATTTTTTCAGCAAAGTTGCCCGACATAGTGTAGTAAAAGATGGTGAAATCAGAACTCGCGGCCTTTTGCCCTCCTTCGAGTTATTCAACTTTCCGCGCGTCCTAGCTGATAAAAAGGTGGTGGTGGTCCCTACATCCCAAGTGGGAATTACAAGCATCTTCGCGTTTGGTCAAAAACCTTTGCCCCGCCCTCTAATTTTCAGCGGCAGATATCCACTGTCTGTACTCTCCTTGCGGTTCACAAAGTTTGAGAAAATCGACCTTTGTTTGCTGTGCCGGGATTTTGCAGATTTGCTCGCTTCTTACGCATACGGTTCATATGTGTACTAGTGATGTCAATTCAATACCCAATACTAGGAGACAATACCAATTAATTGGATAATTGGTATTGGGTTGACCAATTACTTTACTTTTATTCCTCATTTTCCGAGGGAATGAGCGGCCGCAAAGTCAATTAATTGGGTATTTGAATTGGTTGGACATCCCTAGGCCCCATCGTACATTGATCATTTCACAGCAACCTTTTCCAAAGAAAACGCAGAGTCAAGGAGTCTGTAAGTCGAAAAAAAAAGTTTGAGAAAGACCAGGAAATTCCGTGCAAGACAAAATTGTGAACAATTTTTTTCATAAACTTGGAAACGGTACTCCCAACTGCGGATTTTGGACGAGGTCGTTTTGTGCTTCGAATGCATATTTTTTCTTCGGTTTTGTTGATCTTGCCGCGGATTTGAGTGGTTACCTATTTTTTAAGCACAAGAACAACTTATATGGT
>LS487550.1:58319-73983 GCA_900490705.1 Pristionchus arcanus
GTCACGTATATGATTTTAAGTTCAGATTTTGAAATAATTATTTTAGTAGTAGTTTTAGTATTTATTTATTTATTTTCTGATTCAATTTATTCAGTAATAATATTCTGCAAGCTCTGGATACATCAGTAGGCATGAAAATTGCGTACTTTTTATAAATGAAAGTGCATGCGAAAAAGTGATTTTGCTAACTTCAAATGATCATAACTGCCATCCGAAAAAACATTTCGCTATAAATTGGGTATCGGTGGATAGCTAAGGGTATTTCAAAGCATATGAGGAGTGGTTCATTCAAAAGGACGGCCAATTGTGAGAGTGGTGGGTCAAAAACATGAAAGTTCACGCAAAAGAGTGATTTTTCGAACTTCAAATGATCACAACAACCGTCCGAAACGACTTTTTGCAACATTCGTATGTTTATTGGGTAGCTAGATGCATTGTGGAGACAATCTAGCCAGAATCACTCATAAGGACGGCCATTGGAACAAGTCGTAGGACCAAAACCTGAGAAAATTGAGAAAACAGCGAATTCCCGTCCTTCAAATGATCACAACTACCGTCCGAAATGACTTTTTGCGACGTGCGTATATTTAATGGGTAGATAGACGCATGGTGGAGTGAATGAAACCAGTCTCACTCAAAAGGACGGCCATTGGAACTAGTGGCATGCCAATGAAAATTTTTTTCTTGAGCCATAATAAAGAAAAACGCCAATACTTATAGTTTGAGGATAATCATGTTTGGTTTATGTATTGCAAGCAGTAGTAGGATGTTAATATATATCTTTGAAACAAATAAAAATAAAATTCGATAACGAAATCAGCCTAAAAATCGATAATTAGAATAGAAAAAAAACGCTCAGTTCTCGATAGAAACGGACAAATTACGGTAGAAATCGAGAAATCTGATAAGTCGGCTGAGGCATGGGATTGCACTCGCGACCACACGTCGCGGTACCTAACTTTATTTGAAGACGTTTTAGCTGAAAACTGGCCATTGTGCCACCTCCAAAAGGAATTTAAGATTTATTTTAAGATGTCAATCGCTGCGCAACTCGTCGGAATGGGGTTCGATGCTGAAAAGGCGGAAGAAGCAGCTAAGGTATCTTTATTATTTCTCATTAAAAGTGCGCTTGGAATATGCTATATCGTGTACGTTTGATTAAGGAGGGCCCATGACGCTCCTTCCCTTTACGATAGTCCGCACCCATTGCCACTATTAGTGGGGCGAAACTTCAAAAATGAGAGGGAATGGGGTCCGGCCAAGTACGTACTTAGCACAGTTATGCTAGTAAGCATAACATTTTTTATCGGAAATATTAAAAAAATGACCCTGTTGTCCCTAAGCAAATTGCGCGATTCGTCTGCTTTTTACAGAGCATTTTTTTTATTCTAAGACAGGTCCAAAGTAATTTTCGTTTTTAAGAATTGTACAACGTTGGAGACGGCAATGGACTGGCTTGTAAGTAGACAAGAGAGTGCGGGAATGGAAACTGATTCATCGTCTGTTCCTCCCGATTCTTCTTCTCCTGCAGTCGTTGCAGCCAGCTACAAGTGCAACGAGTAAGACTTCCAACCATTCTATCGGGTTGATGCGTAAGTTTCTTTCTTTTTTTAGCTCATGAAGTTTTTTTGCCATATTTTTCTTCTCAAATGCCCTATCGGTTTACAATCTTTTGCAATCATTGAGTTCTTGTATACTCTCTTTAGTGCCCCTGAACACTCAACCTTCAGCTTATTGAGACGGGAACGGTAGGCTGTCAAAGTCTAAATTGTGCGACAAAATGCGATCTTTTTGGAAAGATATTATTTTGCGGAGGGAAGAGATATTGCCAATCTAACACCTCTATGACAAAGCATGGTCACTATGATTTATAATTTATATAGTTACAGTTTGCTGAGGCGAAATGCATTTTTATAAAGGCGCATTATTCAAAATCAATTCCCACAGCAAAATATCTAGGCTTGTAAATACAACCGTACTGTCGTTCAAAGGGGGATTATAAATGCCATCTGTGCTAAATAATGAAGTTCCATGAATATAAAGAACACCCTTTTATTTTGAACGCAATACATCTATTCCACTGCGTGCTAGATTTTTGAAACTTTTGTTGCGAAATCGATCCGTCGAATTGGCAACATTTGAATATTTCCTGCCCTCCACATAGGTTATTATCCTGATATTTTGTGATTAAATGAACGAGTAACCCTTCCTATACCACCACCAAAAATAACTAATTTTACGGTCACAGATTGCACTAGGAAAAAATTTGTTCGCGGACCTTTAAAAGTGAAAAGTTTTCATGAAATGTCACTTATTTCACATTAAAAATTATTATCTCCCCCTTTCAAGTATTCATGGTTCCTTACCATAATATGGTTGTAGTCCCCAGACATACCCTCAAAATATGTCTCAGGCAAATTTGGTGCAAGTAAACCAGGAGCCGAGAAAAATAAGGAAAGAAAAGGAAAGAAACTTACGCATCAACCTAATACTTTATATTATTAATATCAGAGCATTCATTAGTGTTGTTCGCTCGAGCGTTTTTCGCGAGCGCTCGTCGCTCGAGCGGTCTCTCTCATGCGACGCTCGAGCGAGCCAGCGCTCGAGTGCAATGCACGAATAATCGCTCGAGCGCAATTCGTGAAATGATCGCTCGAGCGATAAATGAGAGACTGCGTTCGAGCGCTCGAGTGGATTGGAATGATGACCACATCACACCAAGTCAACGGGAGGAAAAGAGTTGAATTTCGCGGCGCCGCGCGCCGAGTCATTCCGCGCCGAGCGAGAGAGAAAAGCGGTGTGAGAGAGTTTTCACAAGGGTTTTCGAGCAAATATGCATGCTACTATTGACTGAGGAAGACATTTGAAAATCGGCTCTCGTCAGAAGTTGTGGAAAGGGTTTGGGAAGCGACTTGCACAAACCGCATGACGATATCTTATCTCATCTCTTCAGGTTAGGGCGTTTTGTGCACAAAACAGTCGTTTTTTGACATTTTCCGCGAGTTTTGTGTTGATTTCAAGTTGCAACCGCTGACTGAGGATGAAATTTGACGTGCGGCTCTTGTCAGAAGTTGCGCAAAGGGTTTAGGAAGCGACCTGCACAAACCGCATGTGAATATCTTATCTCATCTCTTCAGGTTAGGGCGTTTTGTGCTCAAAACAATCATTTTTTGGCATTTTCCTCGAGTTTTGTGTTGATTTCAAGTTGCTACCGCTGACTGAGGATGTAATTTGAAGTGCGGCTTTCGTCAGAAGTTGCGCAAAGGGTTTAGGAAGCGACCTGCACAAACCGCATGTGAATATCTTATCTCATCTCTTCAGGTTAGGGCGTTTTGAGCTCAAAACAATCATTTTTTGGCATTTTCCTCGAGTTTTGTGTTGATTTCAAGTTGCTACCGCTGACTGAGGATGTAATTTAAAGTGCGGCTCTCGTCAGAAGTTGATCAAAGGGTTTAGGAAGCGACCTGCACAAACCGCATGTCGATATCGTTTCTCATCTCTTCAGGTTAGGGCGGCGTGTGCTCAAAACAGTCGTTTTTCGATATTTTCCCCTTCTTTTTCGTCGATTAATTTTTTCAGCTCGATATTTCAACTCTCTAATGAGGAGATATCCATGGAATAATGAAAACATTCGTTTTTGGGGGAAAATTCAAATGAATTCATCTATGTTTCACTCTGGCTAGAAGTTATTCCCAGGTCTGCACCATTTGCAATTCGTTGAAAATATATTTCGCAATTTGTTTCACTATTCTAATAAGAGAAATAGAGAAGAATGACGGGAAAATCAAGACATTCTCCACCGACCGACTCGGTGTCTCGAGAGTCGCCAAAGTGAGCGGATGGATTTTAGTCGAAAATGTCCGCGCCACGCAAATGAGCTTTCTTCCCTCCGTTGACTTGGTGTGGTGGGTGAAGTGTATGGTTCGCGGAATGTTTGGGTTTCACAGGTCATTCAAGGATTAGGTGGGTGAGGAAGGTTGATAGACATCTCTTGCATTTCTGATAACAAACATGAATCAGTTTCTGTAAAATGAGTTGGGAGATTATTAGTGATTACGGTAGCCGTCAATCAATATCGATCGATTTGATTGCAGCGTTGAGCTCGGCAAGCAGTTGGCCAAGGTGATCCAGCCCGAACTGGCCGGCCCCGCCCCCGTGACCACCCACGACGCCTCCACCAACGGACTCATCGCCTTCATCAAGGCACACCGTGCGTGAGCCGACAAAAATGGTTTTCAGAGAGATTTTTCCCAAATGTCGCATTCTGAGTTGATCATTTCTCATTTCATTCTTCAATTCTCGTCTCTCTCAGGCGGTCGTTTCCAATTTAGTTTCTCCCATTTGTCGTATCACCTCATTTATCGCTCGAGCGCCGGATCGCTCGAGCGCTCGTTTCGAGAATGGCGCTCGAGCGATCTTTTCACGAATTGCGCTCGAGCGATCATTCGTGCATTGCGCTCGAAATAACATCACTACCATTCATACTCCTAGTAACTCTGATTTTCCCCACCCACCAGATGACAGTGGGTGAGGTTATGGTTTCCCTCTGGGTTCGCTGTAACTGCCACCACTTTTAATGGTTTCCCAGCGGGTGCGAGAAAACAGAGGAGGTTCCTAATCAGTGACCTTGATCCTTGGCATTCCGTAGGGTGTTGAATACTAGTGTGGAAACTTCGAAGCGACACTGATAAACATTGTATTGTATTGCATCGTATTAGTAGCAAGTCGTACTTGTTTTTCGAGGGGTCTCTCGAGCATTTCGCGATCGAATGCGCGGTGATGGGATGAAAGATAAACACATTATAACCACGCACAATCCGGCGACATTAGCGAACGAAGCTCGCTTGTTAGTACGGTTAACCGTCTAACCTGTATCTATCCCTCGGAAGCAGAGGTCAAATACTCAGGTCATGAAAATCCATCATGGGGTGATTTTACCATTTGCTTCAATGCTATGGGACTTGTGGTCGTCAGGTTTTGGGCGACCTTCTTTGTTTTTGTGAAACGGTGTTATGCTTTTCTCTTTTTGTTGTTGTTCAAAACTGGCCTTCAAAATGTGGTGCACATGTTCCATTCTTAAGAGATATTTGACCCCTGCTCAGAAGATATCTCAAATATGTTCCATATCTTTTGACACATGTTTTTCATCCTAATGTAGCTAGCGTGGCAACCCTGAGAAAATTCTTTTAAAAAATCGTATTCTAAATAATGAACATAGAAGTATTTTTTCACACGACTTATTATGTTATAATTAAATGAATAAATTGTTAGTTGCGGTAAAGTGATGCGTGACGAGAATGGAATGATGTTTCACGCATCGAAGACTGGCCATGAAAACTTCGAGGAAAGCAATGACAACATCAAACCATTGACTGAAGAAGAAAAGAAAGTGCAAGCTGCTATTCTCAAGGAGAAAATTAAGGTATCTACTCTACAAGGGTTGGAATTTTAAAAAAGACCTATTATAGGAATCAATGAAAAAGAAGGCTGAACTAGAAGAGAAGGAAAAACATGAGAGAGAGAAGAGAAGAGTTCAAGAGGGAAAACTGATGCTTGAAAGAAATGAGAAGAGAAAGGTGAGATTGTAAATGATAAGAAGGGAAGAAAAGGGATTATATGAATTGAAGGAGATGGAACAATTGGCTGCTATTGCACAGAGAAAGAGAGATAAAGAGGAGGAAGAATTAGCTAAGAAACGAGTACTTGAACAGATCAAGGTATTATCATCATTATTACTTCTATATAAAGCACATCTCTGCGTGTTTGTTCGCTTCCAAAAGTCACGTAGGCACGTAAACAAGCCTCAAACAAGTGTAAACACGTCGGGCTTCAACCCCTCACCACTCCCCCCCCACGTCCAAGTCCCAGAAGCTTTTATGCTGCGAACAGAGTCGACGTCTAGACGATTTTTCTCCAGAGAAATCGTCTAGACGAAAACGAGGGAGACGGACTCCCTCTCATCCTCCCCTCTAATTCCGTTGCAGAGTGGCCAAATTGACTAGAAATATCGCATAATTTGGCCACTCTCGATTAGACTTTGAAAAATAACATTTTGGCAACAATGTAATCGATTGCGAAGGAATTTTCGCAATCACTCATTCTTCATTTCCCACTTTGCTAGAGCGGTCTCGCAAACGATTGTTTATTTACCTCGCAATCGATTGCGAAGAGCGACGAATGAAACCGGCCAAAGGAGAGGGAGAGAGCAAGAATGAGGGAGACGAAAATTGTTGCAAATAATATCGCAATCGATTGCTTCGTTCGCAATCGTTTGCGAAACCGCTTTACGAGGGTGAGAGATTGCGGAATGAAACAAATGATCATTCCGTTTTACAAACTCTACTCTCGATCAGCGTGTGAGGGGAGAATGAGAGGGAGTCCGTCTCCCTCGTTTTCGTCTAGACGATTTCTCTGGAGAAAAATCGTCTAGACGTCGACACTGTTCGCAGCATTAGAATGTTCGAAATGAAGCGGGCGCCCTGTCTGGTCTATATTATAAATGTCCTCTAATGAAGATTGTAAGGCTGATCGTGAGTCTCGAAAGGCTGCAGCATCAGGAGTTGCTCCTCCTCCTCCTCCTCCCTCCTCTCTTCCTACCACTGCATCAGGAGTTGCTCCTCCTCCTCCTCCTCCCTCCTCTCTTCCTACCACTGCATCAGGAGTTGCTCCTCCTCCTCCTCCTCCCTCCTCTCTTCCTACCACTGCATCAGGAGTTGCTCCTCCTCCTCCTCCTCCCTCCTCTCTTCCTACCACTGCATCAGGAGTTGCTCCTCCTCCTCCTCCTCCCTCCTCTCTTCCTACCACTGCATCAGGAGTTGCTCCTCCTCCTCCTCCTCCCTCCTCTCTTCCTACCACTGCATCAGGAGTTGCTCCTCCTCCTCCTCCTCCCTCCTCTCTTCCTACCACTGCATCAGGAGTTGCTCCTCCTCCTCCTCCTCCCTCCTCTCTTCCTACCACTGCATCAGGAGTTGCTCCTCCTCCTCCTCCTCCCTCCTCTCTTCCTACCACTGCATCAGGAGTTGCTCCTCCTCCTCCTCCTCCCTCCTCTCTTCCTACCACTGCATCAGGAGTTGCTCCTCCTCCTCCTCCTCCCTCCTCTCTTCCTACCACTGCATCAGGAGTTGCTCCTCCTCCTCCTCCTCCCTCCTCTCTTCCTACCACTGCATCAGGAGTTGCTCCTCCTCCTCCTCCTCCCTCCTCTCTTCCTACCACTGCATCAGGAGTTGCTCCTCCTCCTCCTCCTCCCTCCTCTCTTCCTACCACTGCATCAGGAGTTGCTCCTCCTCCTCCTCCTCCCTCCTCTCTTCCTACCACTGCATCAGGAGTTGCTCCTCCTCCTCCTCCTCCCTCCTCTCTTCCTACCACTGCATCAGGAGTTGCTCCTCCTCCTCCTCCTCCCTCCTCTCTTCCTACCACTGCATCAGGAGTTGCTCCTCCTCCTCCTCCTCCCTCCTCTCTTCCTACCACTGCATCAGGAGTTGCTCCTCCTCCTCCTCCTCCCTCCTCTCTTCCTACCACTGCATCAGGAGTTGCTCCTCCTCCTCCTCCTCCCTCCTCTCTTCCTACCACTGCATCAGGAGTTGCTCCTCCTCCTCCTCCTCCCTCCTCTCTTCCTACCACTGCATCAGGAGTTGCTCCTCCTCCTCCTCCTCCCTCCTCTCTTCCTACCACTGCATCAGGAGTTGCTCCTCCTCCTCCTCCTCCCTCCTCTCTTCCTACCACTGCATCAGGAGTTGCTCCTCCTCCTCCTCCTCCCTCCTCTCTTCCTACCACTGCATCAGGAGTTGCTCCTCCTCCTCCTCCTCCCTCCTCTCTTCCTACCACTGCATCAGGAGTTGCTCCTCCTCCTCCTCCTCCCTCCTCTCTTCCTACCACTGCATCAGGAGTTGCTCCTCCTCCTCCTCCTCCCTCCTCTCTTCCTACCACTGCATCAGGAGTTGCTCCTCCTCCTCCTCCTCCCTCCTCTCTTCCTACCACTGCATCAGGAGTTGCTCCTCCTCCTCCTCCTCCCTCCTCTCTTCCTACCACTGCATCAGGAGTTGCTCCTCCTCCTCCTCCTCCCTCCTCTCTTCCTACCACTGCATCAGGAGTTGCTCCTCCTCCTCCTCCTCCCTCCTCTCTTCCTACCACTGCATCAGGAGTTGCTCCTCCTCCTCCTCCTCCCTCCTCTCTTCCTACCACTGCATCAGGAGTTGCTCCTCCTCCTCCTCCTCCCTCCTCTCTTCCTACCACTGCATCAGGAGTTGCTCCTCCTCCTCCTCCTCCCTCCTCTCTTCCTACCACTGCATCAGGAGTTGCTCCTCCTCCTCCTCCTCCCTCCTCTCTTCCTACCACTGCATCAGGAGTTGCTCCTCCTCCTCCTCCTCCCTCCTCTCTTCCTACCACTGCATCAGGAGTTGCTCCTCCTCCTCCTCCTCCCTCCTCTCTTCCTACCACTGCATCAGGAGTTGCTCCTCCTCCTCCTCCTCCCTCCTCTCTTCCTACCACTGCATCAGGAGTTGCTCCTCCTCCTCCTCCTCCCTCCTCTCTTCCTACCACTGCATCAGGAGTTGCTCCTCCTCCTCCTCCTCCCTCCTCTCTTCCTACCACTGCATCAGGAGTTGCTCCTCCTCCTCCTCCTCCCTCCTCTCTTCCTACCACTGCATCAGGAGTTGCTCCTCCTCCTCCTCCTCCCTCCTCTCTTCCTACCACTGCATCAGGAGTTGCTCCTCCTCCTCCTCCTCCCTCCTCTCTTCCTACCACTGCATCAGGAGTTGCTCCTCCTCCTCCTCCTCCCTCCTCTCTTCCTACCACTGCATCAGGAGTTGCTCCTCCTCCTCCTCCTCCCTCCTCTCTTCCTACCACTGCATCAGGAGTTGCTCCTCCTCCTCCTCCTCCCTCCTCTCTTCCTACCACTGCATCAGGAGTTGCTCCTCCTCCTCCTCCTCCCTCCTCTCTTCCTACCACTGCATCAGGAGTTGCTCCTCCTCCTCCTCCTCCCTCCTCTCTTCCTACCACTGCATCAGGAGTTGCTCCTCCTCCTCCTCCTCCCTCCTCTCTTCCTACCACTGCATCAGGAGTTGCTCCTCCTCCTCCTCCTCCCTCCTCTCTTCCTACCACTGCATCAGGAGTTGCTCCTCCTCCTCCTCCTCCCTCCTCTCTTCCTACCACTGCATCAGGAGTTGCTCCTCCTCCTCCTCCTCCCTCCTCTCTTCCTACCACTGCATCAGGAGTTGCTCCTCCTCCTCCTCCTCCCTCCTCTCTTCCTACCACTGCATCAGGAGTTGCTCCTCCTCCTCCTCCTCCCTCCTCTCTTCCTACCACTGCATCAGGAGTTGCTCCTCCTCCTCCTCCTCCCTCCTCTCTTCCTACCACTGCATCAGGAGTTGCTCCTCCTCCTCCTCCTCCCTCCTCTCTTCCTACCACTGCATCAGGAGTTGCTCCTCCTCCTCCTCCTCCCTCCTCTCTTCCTACCACTGCATCAGGAGTTGCTCCTCCTCCTCCTCCTCCCTCCTCTCTTCCTACCACTGCATCAGGAGTTGCTCCTCCTCCTCCTCCTCCCTCCTCTCTTCCTACCACTGCATCAGGAGTTGCTCCTCCTCCTCCTCCTCCCTCCTCTCTTCCTACCACTGCATCAGGAGTTGCTCCTCCTCCTCCTCCTCCCTCCTCTCTTCCTACCACTGCATCAGGAGTTGCTCCTCCTCCTCCTCCTCCCTCCTCTCTTCCTACCACTGCATCAGGAGTTGCTCCTCCTCCTCCTCCTCCCTCCTCTCTTCCTACCACTGCATCAGGAGTTGCTCCTCCTCCTCCTCCTCCCTCCTCTCTTCCTACCACTGCATCAGGAGTTGCTCCTCCTCCTCCTCCTCCCTCCTCTCTTCCTACCACTGCATCAGGAGTTGCTCCTCCTCCTCCTCCTCCCTCCTCTCTTCCTACCACTGCATCAGGAGTTGCTCCTCCTCCTCCTCCTCCCTCCTCTCTTCCTACCACTGCATCAGGAGTTGCTCCTCCTCCTCCTCCTCCCTCCTCTCTTCCTACCACTGCATCAGGAGTTGCTCCTCCTCCTCCTCCTCCCTCCTCTCTTCCTACCACTGCATCAGGAGTTGCTCCTCCTCCTCCTCCTCCCTCCTCTCTTCCTACCACTGCATCAGGAGTTGCTCCTCCTCCTCCTCCTCCCTCCTCTCTTCCTACCACTGCATCAGGAGTTGCTCCTCCTCCTCCTCCTCCCTCCTCTCTTCCTACCACTGCATCAGGAGTTGCTCCTCCTCCTCCTCCTCCCTCCTCTCTTCCTACCACTGCATCAGGAGTTGCTCCTCCTCCTCCTCCTCCCTCCTCTCTTCCTACCACTGCATCAGGAGTTGCTCCTCCTCCTCCTCCTCCCTCCTCTCTTCCTACCACTGCATCAGGAGTTGCTCCTCCTCCTCCTCCTCCCTCCTCTCTTCCTACCACTGCATCAGGAGTTGCTCCTCCTCCTCCTCCTCCCTCCTCTCTTCCTACCACTGCATCAGGAGTTGCTCCTCCTCCTCCTCCTCCCTCCTCTCTTCCTACCACTGCATCAGGAGTTGCTCCTCCTCCTCCTCCTCCCTCCTCTCTTCCTACCACTGCATCAGGAGTTGCTCCTCCTCCTCCTCCTCCCTCCTCTCTTCCTACCACTGCATCAGGAGTTGCTCCTCCTCCTCCTCCTCCCTCCTCTCTTCCTACCACTGCATCAGGAGTTGCTCCTCCTCCTCCTCCTCCCTCCTCTCTTCCTACCACTGCATCAGGAGTTGCTCCTCCTCCTCCTCCTCCCTCCTCTCTTCCTACCACTGCATCAGGAGTTGCTCCTCCTCCTCCTCCTCCCTCCTCTCTTCCTACCACTGCATCAGGAGTTGCTCCTCCTCCTCCTCCTCCCTCCTCTCTTCCTACCACTGCATCAGGAGTTGCTCCTCCTCCTCCTCCTCCCTCCTCTCTTCCTACCACTGCATCAGGAGTTGCTCCTCCTCCTCCTCCTCCCTCCTCTCTTCCTACCACTGCATCAGGAGTTGCTCCTCCTCCTCCTCCTCCCTCCTCTCTTCCTACCACTGCATCAGGAGTTGCTCCTCCTCCTCCTCCTCCCTCCTCTCTTCCTACCACTGCATCAGGAGTTGCTCCTCCTCCTCCTCCTCCCTCCTCTCTTCCTACCACTGCATCAGGAGTTGCTCCTCCTCCTCCTCCTCCCTCCTCTCTTCCTACCACTGCATCAGGAGTTGCTCCTCCTCCTCCTCCTCCCTCCTCTCTTCCTACCACTGCATCAGGAGTTGCTCCTCCTCCTCCTCCTCCCTCCTCTCTTCCTACCACTGCATCAGGAGTTGCTCCTCCTCCTCCTCCTCCCTCCTCTCTTCCTACCACTGCATCAGGAGTTGCTCCTCCTCCTCCTCCTCCCTCCTCTCTTCCTACCACTGCATCAGGAGTTGCTCCTCCTCCTCCTCCTCCCTCCTCTCTTCCTACCACTGCATCAGGAGTTGCTCCTCCTCCTCCTCCTCCCTCCTCTCTTCCTACCACTGCATCAGGAGTTGCTCCTCCTCCTCCTCCTCCCTCCTCTCTTCCTACCACTGCATCAGGAGTTGCTCCTCCTCCTCCTCCTCCCTCCTCTCTTCCTACCACTGCATCAGGAGTTGCTCCTCCTCCTCCTCCTCCCTCCTCTCTTCCTACCACTGCATCAGGAGTTGCTCCTCCTCCTCCTCCTCCCTCCTCTCTTCCTACCACTGCATCAGGAGTTGCTCCTCCTCCTCCTCCTCCCTCCTCTCTTCCTACCACTGCATCAGGAGTTGCTCCTCCTCCTCCTCCTCCCTCCTCTCTTCCTACCACTGCATCAGGAGTTGCTCCTCCTCCTCCTCCTCCCTCCTCTCTTCCTACCACTGCATCAGGAGTTGCTCCTCCTCCTCCTCCTCCCTCCTCTCTTCCTACCACTGCATCAGGAGTTGCTCCTCCTCCTCCTCCTCCCTCCTCTCTTCCTACCACTGCATCAGGAGTTGCTCCTCCTCCTCCTCCTCCCTCCTCTCTTCCTACCACTGTGAAGGCCTCTATTGACAAAAAGTATTATAACGAGGCAACCATTCAGGTACACTGTCCGCTTAAATCTTTTATCATCTATTAGAGTAGAAGAGCAGTGAACAGATGCAGCAGTTGAGCAGTTGCTTGTTGGGTAACGGGATTACCGAACCGTCTTGTGCCAGATGGTTAGAGACAATAGATACCGCGTACGAATGAGAGAGAAAGAGTGTTAAGAAAAAAAGGACAGCGAATGACTAGAGAAGACTTTTGCACTTTATTGTTGCGACGTGAGCTCGGCTGCGGGCATATTAATCTGATATTGTGAACACTAATTCAGATTCGTCTTCCCTCTGGAGAAGTCATTCGAAACAAGTTTGGATCAAATGAAGAGCTCGGTGAGGATTGGGGACAGACGTGTTTCAAGAAAACTATATATTGTCAAAGTTACAGGCTGTACATCACTGTAGCATATATTAAGTGTACTTTGGCTATAACACGGATTTCCTGTAAGAGTGTATGAATGCCGTCCACTAGGAAAAACTTTGGGCCTCCGATTTCTATGAAAGTTGGTTTGTGGGTACCCTTAGGGGTAAGGAGGAGGTCCATCTACTTGGTTTGGTCAATTATCGATTTTTTTATCTCCAAACATTAAATGGCCATAACTAGCTTCATTTTCATCGCACAGCGAGCTAATTTCTCGCGATGAATTCCTCTCGGAATTCTCTACAAAAAAGTCGAAGTCACACAATATGAAAAGAGTTGATCTTCCGCCTCAAAAATCGATAAAACTGATTTTTTTAACATAAAACTAAGTTTTTCTCGAAAATTAGCCGAAAACACATTCGATATTATTTTTGCAATCGTTTCTACGGACCTGTTTTAGGGTCACCCTGTATTTCGTTTTTCATATCTCTGGCCTTCGGACCCCGAATTAGTACAGTAGATCCGAACATTGCCTATTTTTTGTGGAAAACAAACTTTGCGTCATAACTCGCTTGAAAGTGATCCAATCAAAAAAATCACTTAGACTAAAAATGTAGCTCTCGCAGATACAAAAAAGAAAGGTTTACTGCAAATTTTTGATTGGATTTTTTTTTTAAAAAAGTATCTCCAAAATGACGTCACGAAATGAAAATGCATTGTTTGAAGCTCTCTAATTTCGTTCTAAGGCCGCGATATTCGACACTTTCCATTGATACACTAAGAAGGGTTATGGGCATACCATACTCAAAACTTAGTCAGTTCTATAGTCTCTCATGAACATACTTGAAAAAGCTAGTCGAAAAATACCTGGAATTTTAAAACATACCCCGCTTTCGAGGTTTCCGTTAACATGGCATGTAACCTACGATTCACAAACACACCAGGCTTTCATAGAATTAGCCGGTTTCCAAGGTCTTTTTCATAAACATACCCCGCTTTCGAAGGATTTTGTCACCTAACCATTTCATGTATGCCGTAAAGACAAAGTTTGCGTTCAAAAGCGCTCTTTGATATCAAATAAAACTCGTGGACGAGTTTTCGATTGGCTAATTTTGGATAAGGTTATGCCCATAATCATAGTCTATCACTGGAAAGTCTCAAAAGTCGTGGCCTATTTCTTGATCTTAACCTGAAGCGCTTTGAAGTTTGTTGCTCATTTTTGAAACATTGTAATTATATCGAAATCCGTAAACTTAAAGTAGGCCCCCTTCACAAAAATGTTCCATACGCCAGTTTAGTAAGCTGAAATAATCCCTGTGAAACTGTGAACAAATATTATTAAGGTGCCGTTCGTCTTTGGATTGAGATGGCTCATCCTGAATTGGTTCCCTTCTCTCTTCTACAGCCATTTCCCCGTAAAGTGATGACCAGTGAAGATATGAGTGCTCCTCTTTCTATTCACGGTCTCGTTCCTTCCGGTTCTCTCGTCGTTACTCGTACTCAATGATCACTCAGCATTATATGTCATCCCTTTGGCTAATAGTCCACCAACTTCCGGTACAGTCGAATAAATTATTTTCTCTAGTTCTTTGTCACTGGTTTTCAAAGCTGCTGATGAATAATCATAGTATTCACAAGGAAAACGATGATACAAATTTGTACAAATGAATATTATGAATGGTCAATAATGATATTTAAGGAAAAGTTCAGAGAAAATGGTCAAAATTTGGTATTTGTCTCTGAGCCCCGCCTCTATGAGGATGAAACGTTGTCTGTGGTTCGAGAACTTCGACGATGAAACGTTATTGGTAAACTTTATACCGTTTCGAGAAAATTAATATCAAAAGTGATAGGAGTTTCTGGTTTGCGATTTTGTATTTGCCTCTCAGAAGACAAGATCGTCGGCATGTTTATTTGTTCCCTCCTCTACTCTAATGAGGCAATACCGAGTTTGATGATTTTTTTCTCTGTAACTTTGGGAATGTTTTGCCAGGTTAAAGGTGTGATAGACTGATTTTTGGCTCGGAGAAACCAGAGAGCAAGTAGGTAAAAAAAGATCTCTCCGGAGAGAACTTTACGAAAACGAGGTCGGTAATTGTGGTTGGAAACATTTGAGTTTGTACATTGAGGTTTTTACGCTTAGAAACTTTAAATCTATAGATCACAGCGCGTTAAGCCAGGCAAGGTAGTTTGGTCGGTGCCGAGCGTGTGCTAAGTATTTCGATTCTGTCGTTTATCACTAGTTCACCCTCCTCAAAAAATAATCAAAATTCGCTTTTGGAACAGATTTTAAAACGAGCGGCCGAAGGCCGCTCGCGGTCGCTTTGCGAGTGAAGAATGAAGAATGAATTCGACTCTCCCAAATTGGATTACTCTCCTCTCTCCCCTCACTCTCTCACTAACCCAATAAATGCGCTCGATTCTGTGGACAGGAAATATCGAAATTCCCCTAGTTGTAATCCAGGCTGCATCCCCTAGTGGCATGCAGCCTGCGGCTGCAGTAGCGCTCGCGGGTCGGCTTGCGCCCTTCGGG
The DNA here is from genome assembly GCA_900490705.1 of Pristionchus arcanus. Lineage (NCBI taxonomy): Eukaryota > Metazoa > Nematoda > Chromadorea > Rhabditida > Neodiplogasteridae > Pristionchus > Pristionchus arcanus. The sequence continues at coordinate 73,264 of LS487550.1, forward strand.
CGCGCGCCGACCCGCTCGCTAGGACACAGGGCAGTTTTTACCACTGCAGATACCCACATCTCCTTTTCTCTAGTGCACCGTTTCCTTCCAATAGTACCCTAACGTAACCACATCCAATTCTACAGTAATCCCATCTCCATCCCCTCCAGTAACTCGAACTCCCTTCTCTAACAATAAGTAATCCCATCTCCCTCTCATAACCGTATTCCAATTCCTATTTTCTAGGACACCGTTGCACTGCCACACTCCTCCTTCTTTGCATTTCAATCAATTCAGCCTAATTGAACCACGGCGCTTCTCCTACCGTATCCCCTCTCCCTCAGCTACCGTATCCCATGATCCTTCCCTACCGGATTCCCCCACTTCCTCCGGTACTGTACCCCATCCTCGTCCATACATCTCCCATAACATTCCCACCTCCCCCTGGGATCTCAATATCTTCCCTCTAGGTCCCCTCTCTTCTCTCAGGGATCCCCAACTCCAATCCCCCTGTGAATCCCATGAGACCCTCAGAGATCTCCACACTAACCTCTCCTCAGCTCCACCCGACCACTCTTCACCACTGCGCGCAACTCAAATGAAAAGAGGAGACCACTCTCCCTCCCCCCTCTCGCTCACAATGAACCCCTTCTACATTTCAATCAAAACGGATTATCCCTCCCTCTCGACTCTCGATAGTAAAATTTCGTTATTACTCTCCTCCCTCCCTCCACTCTCTCG
>LS487559.1:0-38496 GCA_900490705.1 Pristionchus arcanus
TCGAATGTAGTTGGGGACGATAAAAGAAACCCCAGTTGGAAGAATTAGTACTATTGGATTGCTACCATCACACTTAATCGATTCGAGCGCAGCCCAATTGCCATTCGATTCGTATCTAAAATGAGATGTTTCAATACTCACAATATTGCACAGAACTTACTGTAATTTGAAGCCCGTATTGCACGTAAATCCGACGGAAGGCTGAACTTCAATAATTACAATCCCAAACGTTTAGTCAAAGTACCTTTTCGCAAAGAAGAGGCTTATCGCAGTCGCTTCCAAAATATTGACTTGGGTCGTTGCAATTACCTTTGAATTGTATGCATTGACGAAAGTCATGAATGACCATGAACTAACGTCGTTTACGGCAGCGTGCTGTAGTATATAACAGATTCATAGAATATGTCGAATAAATGAGTCGGCCAGCACACACATTATTAACCATAATTTCCCATGTGCCCTCTGCGTTTTTTGCTCTGGAATATATTTATCTAACAAACAAGAAACGTTATCCTTTCGGGCATCTGAGTACATTTCCATTTCTAGCATTGTCCAAAGCTTCCGTAATTCTCTTTCAATCAAACTAACTCAAAATCGAAGCCGTGCGCGCAATCCAGGCTATTGTCACGGGGATTTAACGTCGGCTAAAATGTAGATTAGCGTTCCTTTTTGTCAAGAATGCTACCTTTTGATATGGACTGTTGGCATCGTCAAAATTTACGGCACATGCTCCGGACACCATATCTAAATAATTAGTTGTAGTCGATAAATACTAAATTTTGAACTTCACCATCATCAATCTGCCACGTGATACCATTAATGACTATGGGCTTATTATCCAGCAACCACTGATTTGGGTTATTTTCATCGCACGATAATGAGGTCGCATCTTTCCAACCGATGTTGGGTAACCGATGTCTGATAATGTTGGGTGATATCACAATTGTGCCATGGAGAAAAGCTCACATTAATTTGCCGTTGTGGTGACACGATCCAGTCATCGTAGGCTGAAGAAGTAAATGAAGACGCTCGTCCAAGTTTAATAATACCTTTATGCAATATTTTGATAAAGGACATTCACTCCTTTTATAATATTTTAGGAAATCGCAAGTAGACGTTCCTGATTAAAGTGTGTTATGAAAATTAGACAGAGATTTAACGGAAAGAAACATTGTTAGCTCAGATGGTCACAGTCAATTTCAGCTCTATCGTACATCACCCACATTACCGAACAAATGTACTTTTTTTACTTAAAGGAGGCGTGTCAGGAAAGAAAATTGGCAACTCTCACACAGAAATCCTTGCCCTATCAGGTTTACTTGGAATTTTGCCAAAAGGGCGACCGAGTACGGTATTCACCCTTTGATTTTTCTCAATGGAGTTTTCGTTCCTTTCGCTCGTTATTTACTCGTTGTTTTACTTATAATTTTGTGTTTTCTCGTGACTAGGGGACTCAAAGTTATCTTCGATACGGTTTGCAGCTTTGGTAAGCAGTAAAATGCATCGAATCGCCCAAAAACCGTTAACGATATCTTTCACTCTCTTTTCTTGCTCGCACCCATATTACTTCCACGATTTCTTCTTCCCTTCTTTTAAAATTTGTTATACATAGCTCCCGTATTAGCTTATCCATCTATTCTGGCCACTTTAATCAACCTTTTCCGCGGTTCGAGGCCTAAATACTTTCTCGCGCGATAGGGTTCTACAATGCTCTGATTTAAACATGTTCTACTACTTTCGAGGGCTAATTAGTGGCTATTAGCTTCAATTCATAGCTTCAATCCATCCTATTTCTCTTTTAATTAGTTGAGAATTGATGGCGAACCAGTATACACTTGTCAGGTTCTTGCAAAATACAACGAGTATGACCCTATACTTTTTTTGTTCCCATTCTCTGTCGTACCTGTTGATAGTGCAATTCTAATTGTATTCGTTGAATGTCGCGTTTTCCTATTATATATTTTTAACACTAGTCTCTAATGAATAATTTCAGAAGCACACTTGCGCTTCGTGCGGATACCCCGACGCCAAGAAGCATGTGCACCAGTGGTCAGTCAAGGCTATCCTCAGACGCACCACCGGAACTGGCAGCATGCGTCATCTGAAGAAGGTCCAGCGCCGGTTCAAGTGAGTTAATTTACTTATTAAACTGAAATAAAAGTGATATGGAAAGCTTACAAGCTTCATCGCGTGTTTTATCAGAGGATACTTCAGTTAGCGTATTGCTGTTTATTTGTTTGTTATGTATTTATTAAATTTGAAAAGAAATACTTTGATTTATATAATGGGTGATGTTAATTTGAATCGCTCTGATGGTTTTGTAGGATAATGGTGCAAGCGGTCCAGAAATATTCAACAAACAAATTCTTTCCAGGAACGGCTTCCGTGAGGGTACCGTTGCTGTCTCCCAGAAGAAGCGCACTCAGACCGCTACCTCCAACTAAGCGGCATGCCTGAATCTTGGCCGAACTGTTGTCGAAAGATGACTTGTCTCGTTTTCTTGTTTTTATTGTCTTTTGTTAATAAAAGGCGTCCTATTGATATATGATTGTTACGGCCATGTAATCAAGAACGAAGTGACATCAATGCAATCCCAGATATCGGATAATGTATTGTATTTGACCACAAGCGATGCATTATTAGTTTTTACGATAGAGCAGCCTTTTTGTGAGCTGAAACACTGATCTTCTTACAATTAGTTCATCAGGGGGGGGGCAGTATTTTCGATATTGTTTTCAAAATTCGATGGAATTATCTTTGCTGTTTCCATAAAACCCACATCTTTTCATTCAAAATCACTTTATGTGAGGAAAAAAATCCGGCAAAAGATTTCTGCAGCTGGCGGGAGTCGAACTTGCGTGCCAGGGAAAAGTCGATATCGAAACACTTACCGTAATCGAAATCGTCCCTGCCCTATCAATTAAACTTTGCACGCGCATATCTCGCTTCAAAATGAATTTTGAAAATTCAAATTTTGGATTTCTAACATGGTTCTAGCAAGCAATCGGATCATGTGCTCAGTTTTCCAAAGTAATTTTTCCTGACACGCCTCCTTTAAAGTACTTTTTTTACTTTTCGCGAATTCGCGTTTACCCTTCCTAATTTTTGTTTCACATTTTTTGTTAGCCTCGATAAGCGGACGAATACAAAAATTGGCCGGTGAAATATTATTTTAAATGGGTGAAAAATGAGAGCCGTTGCCCCTATTTTTACTTAAAATACGGCTCTGATGACATGATTACAAATGAGTACGGTAGATCCGTATTTCACATGAAAATAGTGGTAACGGCTCTCATTTTTCACCCATTTAAAATAATATTTCACCGGCCAATTTTTGTATTCGTCCGCTTATCGGGGTCAACAAAAAATGTGAAACAAAAATTAGGACGGGTAAAAGCGAATTCGCGAAAAGTAAAAAAAGTACTTTAAGTAAAAAAAGTACATTTGTTCGGTAATGTGGGTGATGTACGATAGATTAGAAAAGTCGATGATAACGTCGAAGATAAGACGCGACTCGACCACTCATAACGACATCCTCCCATCATCAAGGGATCGTTGCTTACCCAATGAAAGTATCGCCAGAAGCAGAACGAAAAACGGCCATATCGTCATCTGGAAAAAATAGGCTAAAAATAGGGTCGAAAATAGGTCGAAAATAAAGGCGAAAATACCTCCGGAAGAAGACCGCCGACCGATCGAGACGAGAGAAAAGGAGAAGAGTGGAGAGAGAGTGAGAAGAGAGTGAAGAATAATAATGAATGGAACAAAGCTCAATTATCATTCTTTGTGTGCTGTATGCAAAAGGTTAATGTAGAAATTAAATTTATTCATCGCACGTTTACATTGCGAATACACGTACTAGTTCACAATATACATCAGTCGCGATACGTTGCTAACCGGCAATCTCTCCGAGCATTCCTAATCTATCTAAGCCTATTACTGTTCTAGTGACAGCGATCCGAGAGACTCAGCAAAGAAGTCCGGCACCATATTATCCCTTCCTTGCAGATGATTTTCCATTACGTCCTCGAGTTGATGACATCCCGACAGAACGAGAAGTGTCTTCAAACCGTGATCACGACCGAATTGCACGTCAGTGTTGGTCCTGAAGGGAAAATGGGGGAGGTTACGGTATTCAGGAAACGTATCGGGTTGTCCAATTCCCTATCTACCGTAATCCAATCAATAAATAACAAATCTACCGTACCTGTCTCCAACCATCATGGTCCTTGCCGGGTCGATCTTCCACCTTCGACAAATGTACTGGAACGCGGGCGAGTTCGGCTTGCCCACGGTGATCGGATCACGGCCGGAGGCGACGCGAACTGCCGCCACTAGAGGGCCTGAAATAGGATGGATGAGAAAAACAACAACAACAACAATAACACCAAACAACAACAAGGTTACCTGCATCGGGCGTGATTATATTCGGATTGGGCCCGGGGCAAGTCTCGTCCTCGTTCGTTGCAACGAAGAGACAGTCGGGTTCTGCAAAGCGATCAGTCAATTTCGGATACGGTAAACCAATCGATAAGTACCGTACCCTGCAGGTAGTTTGCGGCCTTCATCAGTTTGTGATAGTCGAAGTGCTTCTCGTATCCGACCACAACGGCGCCCACTTCTTCTCTCTGGAAATACCGTATTAGTCCTGGTAGTTTACGGCGTCAATACAAATACTGAATTAGTCCAGTTGGAAAATACGGTAGCAGGCAAACGATAAGTACCTTCATATCCAGTTTGATGTCGAACATGAATGCGGATCCGTCCGAATTATCCTCTGGTTCGGGTCCGAAACCGAAATATTCGATGCCGACTTCGTCCAATTCATCGCGAACTCCCTGTGCGCCGATGAGGTACACCTGCGAAGGGTTACGGTAGGATGGGCAATCGATAAGTGACATCCAATCAAGATACTGTACCGGGATACGGTAATCGAGAGCATTGAATGGATCGATAACTAAGGAACTAAGGATAGGGCATTCGAGAGTGGGATCGACAACTAACCTTCTTGCCGCTGCTCTTGATGCCGGCGAGCGAGAGCACCTCGGCGACCACTGCGGCCGGGTTGACGAGCGAGTTCTGAAGGGAATACTACCGTAATTACCGTACTCGAAAATCGATATTGCTACTGTAATCGGAGTATCTACCGTACCTTGTTCAACTCTTCCGGGAACCCGAGTTTGGCCAGCTTTTTCGCATAGAGGGCTCGTGATTTGGTCGCGTTATTGGTGAGTACGATCACTCTTTTCTTCAGACTGAGCAGCAGTTCGACGGTACGGGCCGAGCCGGGCAGGGCGGCCTCGCCAAGCCAGAGCACTCCTGCAATGAATTATTGAATTACTAACCATAAAAAGTCGAAATATTTCGTTAAATCGAAATTTCTTTTAAAAAAGGCTATCCAACCAAAATTTTTGATTTTTCAACTAGTTGAATCGAAACAGTCAAGTCACTTGAAGGAATCAGAATCTCACCGTCAGCATCAAAGATGAACGTGTCAATGTTCTTCACTGCCTCGACGAACTTCTCAGCTGTGAGCTTCGTCGGAAGACGGGGAGCTGCCCGCTTGAGGATGTACGTCGGATTGCCCGATGAGAGACTGCAAGGGGCATATTGATTGGGTTACGGTAACACTTCTTCAATATTGATTGTTTGATTGGGGTTATTGTAACACTACTGTAATCTAGAGTATCGTACCTCCTCTCGAGCAGGGGCGCACGCAGTTTCTGCTGGTAGACTGAGGCGGCCTCGATTTTCATTGTTGCTCACTAAAAAAAACTGATCAGTTCACAAGATGGTAACATGAGTAAAAGAAGAGTAAAGTAGAAACGTTGATGATTTCTGAAGGTCGGCGTTCCTTTTATACTATCTCCATATCAGTCCACTCCTCCTTCAAATGATGCGAACTGTGTCCTTTCCAGGGCTGAGATCACTTCGACCCTTTTCGTTCACGTGAACAAGAGGACGGGAGGAGCGGTCGAGGGAGGCCGGGAGGAGCGGAATTGGCTCTACTCTGTCTGTCTCACTCATTTTCCATTGCTCTCTCGTTACTCTGACTGTCGAGAGACAAGGCAAAAAGGAGAGACGAGAACATTGCTGCTCTCCTCGAATCACACTGTATCTCGTTCTTCCGGAATGATTGAGTGGTGGGGTGTCCCACTTCCCTCCTTACTACCATCATGGAATTCGCGTGTATTTTCTCTTCAAGACGAAGATCATTGATAAGCAAGAAGAAATAGTGACGAAGTGACAGAGCAAAGGACATTGATAGTTAATTTTAGGATCAATGCAAGGACAATTTGAGCTCTAGTTGAGCTCGCGAACTGTGCACTTGCAAGAGCCTACGTAATTCTAGAGTCAAAATCTGGAATATGAATTCCAGATTCTCTGTGTATTATTTGTCCATTGACTCCCTCTTTAATATTCATCATGGAATTCACATGTGTTATCATATCACTGATAAGTAAAGTGAAAGTTTTGAAGTGACCGAGCAAAGGGCGCTCCGACATTGATAGTTAGAAGGAGGAGGAATGGAAAGGACAACTGCAGAACTATTCTTAGTCCCGTTGAGGAACTGCGTACTCCAAGTACGATTCGGGGTATCTTCATTCTGCGCAGTATTTTGCAACTTGAGAGGAGAACCCGTGGGTAAAATGTAGGTGGTACTCGTATTTCAAATCCTACTTGCGAGTGATTCCGTAATGAACTGAAGTGTGATTTCTATATGAATATTTACCCATCATCTTTGCCTTAAATTCAACTTTAATGTATTTTATCACGACGAATATCAGTGAAAGTGACGAAGTGCTGATCAAAAAGGACAATTCGAGAGATTCTTATACGCACTTACTGCAAGTTTACGTGATCCCAGAACCCTATCCATTGAAGTGGCCTCACGATTCATAAATACTCTATATTATTCACCTATGATCTCCGTCTTCGATATTTACCCATACTCGCGTGTGTTTTTATCGAAACGGCGATCTTTGAAAGTGGAAAGTGATAAAGTGATTGACCAACGGGTGTTCCGTCATAGTTGATATTAGTTGATATAGTTGATAAGAAGATGAATAAACAAGTCCGGGTTATGAGCTCAAAAAGTCAATGAGCATTTTCATTTAGTTCTTCTAGAAGTCCCCCAATCATACTACAGAAAACTGGACCTCTTGAACTTTTGTTTGCAATTCAGTATCAACAGCGTGCATTTCCTGTTATTGCACTATCAACGTCATCAACTGGTATTTTTCCAGGCAATTCCTCCGTATCATTCACATCTGCAATTCTGAAGATTGTTGTTCCCAATCATCCACAAATATTCTGCCGTGCCACAACAACCATTAGTGTGTGTGTATTTCGAAGGTTGCAGGAGGAGGAAGGGCGAAGTTCCATATTGACGACATTTATACTCGTCTGACGATAAATTTACTCGCCTACCTGTTCTGGATAGAGAGTTGACGTGTCTCAGCGCTAAAAATAGACCTGAAAACAGGATATCAAATGCGCTTGAACAAGGTAGAAGTATTTTAGTATTCGAGTTCAAAGTTCAGCAATCTTCAACCTTTTCCTGAAGGGCGGAGTGATAACAAAGGGCGAGAACAGATATGCGTCACTAGCAAATATGTAAAAATACAAAACAGGGGAAATTGTAGTCACCATTGACCATGTTTAAGTCGCCGAATTCTATAGATCACCTAAAAGTGTAATCGAGTGATCGTTCTGGAGAGAGTTATTTGGGAACTGGATAGAAAATAGGAACTCGTCACTAACACGCTTTCTAAAAATAAGGATCGTGGAACAGAAATACACAACCGAACACATGTTGAGGAACACATTTTATGTTTGTGGCTCCAAATTAAGAAAGTAATGCGCAACAACGAATAAGTACAGGCGTGAGGAAAGTACTTGATAACATTAGACACGGAAGACCTTTTATTTTTGTCAATACAAGGAGTACGAATATTATTTTCCAGTTTTTTTTTTAATATTTGAACTATTCTTTCGTAAATTGGCCGTGCTGTTCAAACTGCACCTACCCTAATGACTCACATAACATCTACACATTCGATATAGCCTCTTGACTCCTCTTATGCCCTCTAGCATTTTACAATTGGTAAATGGTTTGTGATTTGCAAGAATCTCCAGTGATCGACATGTTTTCGAATTTTGTACGAATATTAACACAAAGTTCATGGGTGTCGCAATCATTTCTTCAACATTTATAATTGAATCACGCTAACACACTTTATTGCTCAAACATCTCAATCATTGTGCACATGAATTCCGGCCTTGTCGAGGTAATCTCTGTACTCGAGTCGAAGTCTCACTGCGAAATCGCTCATCATGTAGCCCATGAGCGTTTCCCAGTCCTTCTGAGTGAGATAACGAGGCTCGTACCATCGTCTTTCCACCACCTGTAATTTTAACTTGCAAATATATTATAATGTGATCATTGCATCAGAAAATTGCGACATGGTCCTCGCCAGGCAAAAATGTCACGCACTCCTCATTTCCTAATGCTCTCTCACCGGTTAGATAGAGCGAGAGGGTGTGCATAATGAGGAGAGCGGAATTTTTTGTGCACTCCTCTGGTCCTCACCCAGTGCCATTAAACAAGGAAAGGCCACATAATGGGAATAAACAATAATTACCTTCTTGCTGCTCCACCACAGGAATTTCCAGCCCTTCGCTACCATCTCAACGTGCTCGATGGGATGGAGTTTGAAGTCGCTATCGTAGACTGACAGACTGATGTAGTGATACAATTCATCTCTCTGCTTGCAGATCACCCGGTAGAAAACCATCTTACCGCCGTTGTTTAGTTCAAACTGAAATTAGAGCAATTATTCATTATTATATTATTTAAATTATTCAAAGTGGCCGAAATTTGTTTGTCCAGAATAAAACGATACTGTTGCTTGTACAAATAATATTTTCAGTAGTACTTCAAATGCTTCATAAAATTTGGATAATTTATGAAAAGAAATACGCGTTTGCTCACCATAAAGTCCTTATTAGAAGCGCGACTGTACTCTACGTCCAAGCACATCTTCATTTCATTGATCAGAATCTCTGCCGGGATCCACGGTCGATCCTTGGCCGAAATGTCTCGCAGAGTCGTGTACAAATTTTGCAGGAACGGCTCACCGTTTGACTTCTTGATTCTGAAAATATAATATTTTTACAGATTTATCCTGATATCAAGGCAAAGGCCTGCAGGAAGAAACATCGTTAGGGAGGGGATTGGGATCTTCGTATTCAGTATCAAAGGGTCAAGGGATATTTTTACAATATATAAAAAATGTTTTAAAAGTGCAATAGTTTAGTGTACTTTGCATAATGCAACAAAATAAAGAAACGTACGCAACAGTCCTAAAGTATTCGCCAGCGTTGAGCTTATCGAATGGCAGTGATCCAGGGTCAACCACTGTGCTGTTGAGCACCTCGTAGCTGAATTCCGCTCCGAGGAACTTTCCGATTTCCGTCATCCTGCAAATATTTGCGTATCACATTGAGTATGGGATATTTCACCGTACCAATCAGGAATGATCGCGCCATTGCTGACGAGAGCCCCTTGTCCCGAAGCTCTTAGCATCATCTTTTCACGACCACCGGCGGCAGCTTTGATCACGTCAAACTGTTGAACCGTGGGATAAACAAGAGCTGCATCAGGGTAAGCTTTTGGCGTCAGATAGGGATAATTCTCCTTGGATACGATCATTCGGCCGAGCAATAGGTCGTCGAACTCGGGCATTTCGCGAAATTCGGGAACTCTTGTGAGAAGACTGCCGTCGTAAGTAGAATCTTGAAAGGACGCGATGTCATATGAAGTATCAGAAAGTTCTGATATTCCTAGAAACTGAGCAGAGGCTGAGAAGAGACGAAACAGTAGTTGAAACATCTGAAAGGACTAAGTTTGACAAACGGCATAAAAAATTGATCATAAATTGAGAAGCAACGTTCTAAATAGTGCTCGAAATCTACGTGAATCCGCTTGAACGAGAAAGTTCAATCTATTATAGATACGTACAGAGTTTCAAATAAGCTAGTACAAATAAGTTTAGGTCAAGCCACAAAAACTCGTATCAAAAAGGGTATCAAAAAATTCAAAACGATTTCCATGAGCCAAGATATTGCTAGGTGAATGCTTAAAAGCAGGACGTTGCGACCTCGTATGCCGCTATCTTATCGCCAGCGATGACTCATTTTTTCACCATACTATGTTAGAGCTTTCTCAAACGCTTCATAAACAAGGCGTATTGTTATCATACTGATATCTCCGCTGATGATTCACCGTGTGTAAAAGACTATTCCGACGTAAATTTGATATTCCACTCCTCTCCTAATCTCACCCTCAAATAATCGTTTTAGGCTGGCAATTTGCTTGTTGTCGGTTCAGATTACCGAGAAACAAGGATGATCACAACACTCATTGTGCTGCTCAGCCTGTTCTCTACAGGTAAATTTTGCAAAGGGTGCTTATTTTTTCCACAATAATATATTTAAAATCTGTCTTCACTAATTTCTTCCAGTTGCGCTCGGCCTCGCTCCCTGTGTCGAATTCACCTCAGTTTGTGTGCCGGCGCGTGAATGGGAACCCGGCTGCCATTGTTCGCTGATCAGACCGGGACAGGAACTGAGGATGATGGACGTCGGCGATGTAGTTCGAACGAAGATTCTGGATCAGACGGCCGTCGACGATCTCAATCGATTCTTTCTGGCTAATGAAAGCACGCCGGCTGCTGTGGATACAACGGTCTTCGCGAGTATTCACGATCAGGTACGAATTTAAAAATATCAGGAAAATATTTAGTAATTTCCAAAAAAACATCTAGTAAATGACAGAGAAATCTGAGCGCCGTTCCGATTTTTCCGTTCTGTTCGATAGAAAATACTATTTGATACTAAAGAATCTGAAATCGTTACGAAGCTATTGTACAGCCATTATCAGGTCCACACGCATCTAATGACATTCCCCACAAATCTAATCGACAAAATTGTCCGGAGTCAAGACGATTGGCTATCGCCCGAGGCGTGCCAGCGACTGATCAATTGTGCCGGGCATAGGTTTATTTTTTTCTATTTTTTTCACTTCAGTGTTATTTTGTGCCGCAAATTTGTTGTTTCAGATGCGAAGTGGTGAACGAAGCGACGGATCTGCAGGGAAATCCTCCTCCCACTCGACCGGATCGCGCATTTCGAGTGACGCGAGCACTTCGATACGATATTAAAGGTAATCAGTGATAAATTGGGCGAATAATGGCACCCTGTGTCAGAATATAATTTAAATATTCGAAGCGGACTGCTAAACATTATTGATAAATATTGCAGGGGAGAACCGGACGCTACTCGCCATAGCCTCATCCACGTCCGAATTTGTGCTCACTAAGAAAGCGGTAAAAAAATCTCATTCTTATAAACCCACGATAAATCATACCAGTCTGTCTGATATACAATTGTACCTCACCCGCCAAAGTTCATCACTCATTCTCAGGAGCGGCATTGCCATCATCAATTGTTTTGGAAGAAGTGTCACACAGTGATGGTTCCGCGTGTATTTGACCAAGCATCGCGAGCCAATTGGATGAACCATATCAGTCGAGCAATGGTTGGCATGTTTAGGATGGACAATGCGAATCTGCTAGTTTGAGCGATATCTTTGTGAATAAAAAAAGTTTAATCTAGCACAACTCGTAAATAGGCGTGTTGCCGGCTTGCGCAAACATTTATTTCAGAAAAATATTTCAAAAAAAAAACGTTCGAGTTGGAGAAAGCAAAACTGAACATTTGGCAAACTATTCGTTTCAAATTAAGAGAGAACAAGCAAAAACATATACAAAAAGTCACTAATAACGTTTCCTTTTTCGCGAATCCAAGAAAGCTAATTTAATTTTATAGAATTCTCTGAGATAATTCTTCGAGATTGCGATTTCGCAACGCGAATTATGATTTTTCTTTGTGACGATAAAATTAATTTGGCCATAATCGCCGTGTTCTGAGATTACTTCTTCGATGGTGAACTTAAAATTTCTGATTGCTAAACAAATATAATATAAATGATCTCACCATTCCATTGTTGATGTATCTGAGATTGCTCTGATCGAATAGTTCAATCAAAGAGAAGGACCAATGGGTGCCATTGACACACTGCTCGAAGGACACCTTCAAAAAACGACTAAAAACAAGCCTTCTTTGCGAAACTGTTAAAACAATTTTTTGACCGTCAACTGGGAATAAAACGTTCCACCCGCGATATTTTATGATATTTTATCATAAAAATCAATAATGGCTCCCATTTCCGTCAGAGGTGATGAAATTGCAAAGTTTTTTTAAAATTTGGACGTTTCAAGTAACGACACATGCACTCCTCGGCTCGAAATCATACAACACCATGATTTTGATACTGTATTTTCTATTTCTTTTTATTTGTGTCACAAAGATATTCACTTGAAACGCCCAAAAATTATGCAATTTCATAAACTCTGACGGAAATGGGAACCAATATTGTTTTTATGATAAAATATCGTAAACTATCGTCGGTGAAACGTTTTATTCCCAGTAGACGGTATTGGTATTCCAAATTTCGTATACCCCTACCTCGATTCAAAATAACCCTAAACTCTCACCTGAATAAGTTCCTCCACTAATTCAATAGTGAGATGAAGAGAGCACAACTTCAAATAGTTGAATTTGCAAATAATGGGTAGAAATTGCTTCGTTGGCGTCCAACTTTGACTCTGTGAAACCTTGCAATGAATAGACAGAAGAATTCCTCCCGCCAAGCTGAATCTCCTCATAAATTCTTCATCAAATTGTGCATACACACGCAGGTCGGAGGAACCCCAATATTTGAACTCGCATATTTTCGATTGAAGAATAAAATCAAGTATGCTAAAATAAGGAGATGAAAGTGTGCAAACATTGTGTAGAAATATGTTGATAAACATAAATAATAAATAGAATAATAAAAATGACTTACTTCAATCCCTCATCGATTATGACTCTGTTCAAAGAAAGATTCATTGGAATTTGTCCTTGGAAAGAAGAGACAATTTGATCAAGAAAGTTTTTATCAATATGAATCTGAAAATTGGTTTTTCTTTGCGTAACGTGATAATGTGGCTCACCGTTTCTAAATACAGCTTTTGAGTAGCGAATCTTGAATAAAGCTCTTTTACTCCTTTGAAAACATTATTCGAAATTTGCTTATAAGCGTGCTCTTCAACTTTGTAATACTGTGAAAAATTGTTGCGGCTCGTAAGTCAATTTATTTAGCGCTCTTACCTTAAAGAGAGGTCCTTTGTGCTGTTCTTTGACAACCGAATTCCCTTCAGTTTTATACACGAGACAATGATGTTTCCTATTCCAAGTCTCGGCAATAACCAAATGGCCATTGTCGTACTGAAAAGTAACATCGTAATGTTTCAAACCGATCATTTAAAAATTACTGGTTTGATATAGAATTGGCAGGATGCTCTCTTAGGTTTAGCCCTTCCTTTGTAGTTGATCAAGGAGTTCATCTTCTTACTCACGCATTCCATAATGTCCGAACTGTCACTAAAAAGGCGTACGTATTGAAAAAATTATTTTAAATGATTAAAGACAAACCGATCGAGGTATTTGAGCACTGAAAGTATGCAATCATCAGGCAAAGCTGAAAGCAGATCCTGAACTTATTTTTTAATAGTCGATTAATTGTTTAAAGAAGGTGTCCCACGAATATCTGGCTAACTGAGTTCTCGATCTGGGGTGGTGGGTCGATGTTATCCGCTAACACTTTCGAAACTCTCAAGTCGCCATTTTTCATTTGAACTGAGATAAGAGCAGTTGGCTGCGTTCCAATTGACCCTGAAAAGCAGGCAACGAGCGAGAGAGCGAGCGAAATGAAGAGAGCGCCCCTCTCATTCCTCACTTTGCATAATCGCCCGCGCGGTTCGTGGGACGCCTTCTTTAATGTTATTTTTATACTAATTATACGTTAACAGTGGCTTTCGCTTCTTGCTTTCTTTGGAAGAAATCACACGACGAAAATTAGGGGCCATTCTCATTTATAATGAGAACTCACTTCGAGAAAAATGAAGTAAGCAAGATCAGATGGTCCCGGATTGAGATTGGAAATCTTGATAAATAAAAGTAGGGAGTGTGACCAGTGGGGTTAGTCCCTGTCGATGATATTATGAGCATCCGATCTCTTAAATATTTACTGTGCTGAACAAATAATAATAATACATTAACAAGGATTGTGTCGAATGCCATTGAATCAACTGCATACGAGTAGTTTCTGTACGTTTTATGTCTGCTCTTTCGAATGAGGAATAAAGTACTACTGTAAAATATACACAATCTTTTTCGACAAACTGTGTTTAAAGAGGGAGGGGCACGAATCGAAATTGGCGGGTCCCACCACGACATGTCTGTCCTATTGCTGCTCTTTTCGACTGAAAATCGAATGAAATCAATACAAAAGTACAGTACCCCAAATCGTGTCTGCACGATCAATGAAACTTCAAAAATCCGTAGCGTGGTTCAGAGGCATTTCTAACACTTCGGATAAAGTGATCTTTGATCGGGTACTCCACAGGCTCAGTTTATGTGCGAAAATATTCGTGCCCCTCCCCCTTTAACTGTGTTGGGAAGGGCAGATGCGAATACAACATACAAGACGTTCGAGTATTTGTGGTTAATCTCTTTATAATGATTCACAAAGAAACAACACATATCTTTTTTTTGTTCAACAGTGTAGGGGAATTCATAGCTTTCCTCCATTAAGCTTGGGTGTGGTTGTGGTCTACCACCAAGTCTCGAGTCTGAACTGCTCGCATCTCAGATTGCTTGGCATTGTGCACACTCGGCCATCCGATCTGTGCGAGCTCAGCCATGTGCCGTGCGCACTGCGGAACGACCTGCATTGATAGTGTTTAGGATGAAGTGCGGATTTCGTTTGTACATTCCTCCATTCCTCGCGCACTCAAACTATTGCTAGAACTATCCCAAATGCTTAATCGCAAGAAATATTCTGTCAAATGAAGAAGATCATAGAAGAAATGGCCCAATAAGGAATTCTCACCATGTTCCATCCTCATTTCTGACAGGTGTCCACATCTCGCACTCGAGTCGATGATCTGCCACATCCACGCGACCGTCGCCGTGCGCACGCAGGTACTTGTTCATGATGCGCATCTTTAACGCCACCTGAAAGCGAAAATACTGTCTAGTGATCAAAAGTCGAACTACCATCTCTGGTGTGCCGCAACTTTTATCCAAGCAGAATTCCAAGTTGCCAAAGGCCTGGTCGCAACTTGGAAATTTGCTTTGATCCAACTTAGGGGGCGTACAGCAAAGCATATCGATAGTTCAGATTGAAATAAAAGATGTACCTTATCACCGTGCTGCTCGATGTGCCAATGCTCGTTCTTCTGACAGGATCCGGCAAGGTCGACATACCAGCCATCATGACCATCGGGTCCTTCCCAGGCACGAATCCACAGACCGTTGTGCGCCGACTGGAGCGATTTCTGTCCCGATGCCATAATTGAATTGACTGAAAAGAAATATATTCAAAGCGGTCGAAATTGGAGCAATACGAGTAAAACACTCTGAAGAAGCAACTTAGGAAAGGATTAGTGGAATCTGATGTTCATTTTGGGCTCGTTATTCCTCTCTGAGCGCACCAGAGTGAAACAGACGGAAAAAATGAATAGTTAGACTATGGAGAAAATTCTTAGTTCTGAGGGTTGGGGTGAAAGATACTGGAGTGAATGAGAGGAGTAGGGTAGGTAAGGTGTTATATACGCGAGTGGGAGGTAAGATTCGGAATGCACAGTAGGAATGCCAATAAAGAGCACATCCGTTCGCACGAGCGAATTACTATAGCATTACTCATAGTTTCGAAACTCCTGTTTAGCATAAATAGAAGGGTTCCGAAATGATTAGGAATGGTTAGGTAATGAGTCACCACAACCAATTCGAAGGTGAGGGGCTTAAGGTGTTGAATACGTGAGTGGGGAAGATGCTCAATGCAATTTCACAGCAGGAAGCACACTAAACATGCTTTCGAAAGAGCGAACACATTTATTGGAAATAGTTTCGAAACTACTGTTTAGCATAACAGAATGGCTAGCAACTGAGTCACCACAACCAAATCGACATGGTTGAGTGTAGCAATTTTGATGTGTGTTATCGTGATACCATACAGAGTTATGGAATGAGTTAAGGAATATGTGGAATGCGGATATTTCGGAATACGGCAAATATCAACAGAAATAAATTTTCGGCATACAATGACAGAAAAAGAATAGCTTTGTTCTCAGTTGGCATTAAATTGAGTTATTTCGAAGCATTTAATTGTCAAGGTTGTATTGCAAGTGTTGAAATATTTGATATTTAATCTTTTAATATTTTACAAGCCGAGGCAGCGCGCCTGTGTATTCTGAACGATGGCAGAGTGACGACGAAGATGTTGGAGACGATGCTTAAAATCGTTTTCGGTCGAACAGTTTCTGGAGGAAGACAAGGCAATGAATGAGTGATGCGTTGTACTGTGTCAGTTGCTGTTAGATGAAGAACAGTGGTAAATCCAATCAAAACGCAATCGCATTCGAGCACCATATTTATCGGGACAAAAACTCGAGACTGGAGGTGGGATTAGTCTGAGGAAAAACCCGACGAGTGATCATTAGCTGATGAGGAGTGGTCTGCAAAAATATGTGTTATTTCTCTTCAAGACTTGTGATCACTGATAAATATTTCATTTGATCAAAATTACTTTCCTCACCTCACCTCCTCTACAATCTCAGCCATCTACTGCATCTCGTATCGCAATCTCCACAGTTGAGAAGGAAATGATGACGGCGAGTGAAATGCATTGTTCAATTTACTCATTTCACCGAGATTTTATACCCTTCATTATCACTATTATCAGACGAAAACAGGCGCTTGTTATTCGCAATAATTGCGATAACAATGGGAAAACGAGTAAACAAGATAGTAGTGCCTGCAGAGTGGTATTGGTTAGCACGCTAATCGAACACAGACTTTTTCGCGAAACATATATTTATCGGATGAGATCACACATACAATCGGATCATATACGATAACAATGGAAAAGCGAGTTAACAATGCAAGAACATTGGGAGATCCGTCACAATATTATTCGATTGATTATGACGATTGTTTAGATCCACTACTCAGATAAAAATGAATGGAGGGTAAGTAATACACATTTACACGATTTATATTTACCAATAAAAAAGGTACATACATAATTGAAGAATCACAATAAGTAAAAAGGTATTTTTAAAGATCGTCCAAGAAATAATCATCAAAACCCTTGATCATAATTTCATTTTGTCCCATTCTGCGGAAAATATCATGGATGCGCAGTCTGTATTTTCCAATGCGAACGTCAGTACGTTCGGCATCAGTATTCGCAGTAAAAGAAATAGTCTTTGTCAGTCGATGGAAAATCTGCATGTCATGAAATTTTAATTCCTTCAAATTAAACTCTTTACCTGGAGTATTTTCACGGCATCAGCTAGAGTTATCGGTTCTTCGGAATTCGAGTAATACAGCCAGTTACATTTTGTTCTCAGAATATTGGTAATCATTTCTACAAGAATGGTATGCGATTCACAACGATGTTTCACGTCGAGATGTATTCCCTCAACTACGTCCGCGTGCGACAAGAGAAGCCTCATGAAGTCTGGAACCGAATGTCGTTTATTTGTTTAGTGTATTCATTCAGTTTATTTGCTCAAACCTTTTGTGAGCCAAACAAGATTATGCTCAATAATTAAAGGCTGTACAGATTGTATGAAGACAACGTCATGACTTCTGAAAAATGTCAAGCTTTTCGTTGCTTTTTCAGTATTGAGACATATTCAGAGGCTCACAAGTCATCATAGTTTGATGTCGCTTCATGTCTGAAGATTACAGAAAAAATATTTTGTCCCTTTAACAATTCTGCCATAGAACGAAGTATTTTAGGATCACGATCAATTTCGACAGTTCCATAGTCGATTTGGTGCAGACTGTTAATCAATGAAGCAATGAAGACTTGCATATAATCAGAATCCTCATCCATTGTTAGCTTCAAAGAGTAAATCCGATAGCAACGGCCCGCGGATCTGTCGGCATCAAACTTACCGTAATTTGCTTTCTGCCTCCAGTGATGTTGAATTCATTAATTTGTAGCTTATTTAGCATAGCGAGTGTATAAAATCTCCAATATTGACATTCCCGTGCATTGACGAATTGACAGTGTAATGCTGATAATGCTTCACTTGGCTGAAAAATTCATAACAATTGTTGGTGAATAATAATAAACTTGCCCCGACACCCGAATAATACGCAATGCGGCTGAGCAAGATAGGGGCTGTTAAGCAGGCCAAATCGACAATTTCTTTCGTTGACTTGCTGACCTCAATAACAAGATAAGTTAAAAATTGAGAAATAAAACATTTTTTAAAACCTCTCTAAATCGTAGGAACGTAGCATCATCCAGAGAAGTGCAAATTTTAACAAAAGGCAGACTGAGAATATTATTCGGTGAGGTTGGGAATGAAAAGTCGAAACGACGCATTAAACTCGGTAATAGAGCACGATAATTAATGTAAAATATGCAAACAAAAGGAAAATATATTGCTAGCGTCTTTTTATGAGACGCCACTCTTTTTTCAAACATCTGAAAGTCAATCCCTTGAATTTGTGTCGCACCAATAAAATAAAATAAAATGTGAAAAATGTCTGAATTGAACCCTTCATTCCGATGTTAAGCAATAATCCCGATAGATGGCAGACATCATCCATACACAACCTCTCGCTATCGAGATCTTTCATCGTTAAGGTCGGCTTTGTTTTGCCTCCCCCTTCGAAAGGTTATCGGTGAATGTCAACGCCCTGTTAACGAGCGCACTGTCCTAGGGGAGTACTGCGGCAATTAGTTGAGTACTGTTCCTTCGACAGGCACGTTTACGCGTTTATTACGGTAGTGATCATCAGAGTACGGTGGTAATAATGTCAGTTCTCGTTGATAACTGATTAACTTTTTAAGCAGTGACTTCAACATTCGGTGTTCCATTCGAGATAAGGTTTTTTAACGTTTCAGATAAAAGTGTGAATTATTTTCGGTTATCTTCTCGTTTTCAGAAAAAAATTCTATATTTTTTTCACTTTCAAATCTCCACATGGATCATTTCGTGATTTTTGTTCAAATCTGAATCACCCCGCTATTAAAACTAGAAAAATGATAATCTGAGCATTCAGATGACATTTCTCCCCTCTAATAGGCAGTCTCACAACCCGACGGGATGCCTTATTAGCGGGGGGGAGTTGGAAGGGGAGGGGGAAATGTGAGAGGGGAATTATGCGAGAACTGAGCGAGAGAATCTTCTTTAAGTAATCGTCCTACTCTATTCACTTAACATTTTCTCTGTTGATTCTCACCTCCCAGAGAGTGGATGGAGATGATAGAGACATTTACTTAGTAAAGGACGACATAAATGTCTTCATCCCACTCAATTCCCGCCTCTCATTACTTACTGCTTCGCTTACTTCTAGATTCACCAAGAAATACGGTAATCGCTTCGGTATTCAACGTGCTTCACCATCACTATTTCTTTGAACGACTATGTTTTTGATGGCCTTCTGTTTCAACCAATCCCTTGCGTATAAGAGAATGGTAGCTACTAGTTAGCATAGTCACGCCCTATCAAAGTACACTCATTTCTCGTTCATAAATCATGCGATTCTCCTCTCAGCTGACAGAATTGTAGTTGTGACGGAAGGGTATTTGTAGTCAAAATCGCTGCTTCGATCCACCTTTTTGCACGTACCGCCACGATTTTAGCTCACACACAAAATATATTTATTTTGAGACGTTCTAAGTGCGAACGTTGATGCTCAGTGATCATCTACGATAATTTTGAATCCCAGTTCAAATACTTTTAGATACTGTTTCTTACGAGAGTTGGGGGCCGAAATACGACGGTATCAAATTGCACTTAATCCGCTCAGATTGAAGATTATTGCTGGGATTATGGTCTCGAAATTTGTTTCCTCGTTTCAATCTCTTTTTGTATCTGGTTTCATGAGTTTTGATGTAATTGATGGTATTATACTTACTGTTAGCAGAAGAACCGATATCCAACTGGGTGTTTTGACTGTCGTGATTGTATGTTTTGTATCGCATCCGTCGATCAAATAATTTGTTGTTGGTTAGTGATCGGAATTGCAACGCCGTTAAAGCATCATTGACTGCTGTGGTGATTAATCCTCTCACGCGCTCGTTTCACACGCAAAACAACTCACATCAGGAAATAGTTATCCAGAAATGAACCTCCTGATTGTCAGTGCAAATTTACGTGTCAGCGATAAGGTTTATTCACGAGAATCATTCCCTGAATCACGTAAAAACAACATGATCTTGCTGAATAGCATTTCCAAGAATCTGAGCAGGAACTTGATGATTCTCTACGATTCTACCTCGTGATACATGTACACAACTCTCTACTCATAATTCGCGTACTTGCGTCATTCTGTTTCTGGAGCTTTTCATAGTCACTTTTGCAGTAATTCCAGCCATTTGCTTGACGTTTTGCTGGTCAATGCGCATTTTCTTCATTCCAGTTCAATCGCATTTCGCCTCGGCTACAATTAGCCTCTCCCTTCACTCCGAGTGAGAAAACAACAGAGATATACCGTCGGGAGTAATAAAGAGACAGTGGTGGCTCGAGATTACAATACTCGCCGTCTCGTGTGACGTAAGCGTGGCAATCGATAGTCTGCCTCTCCCCCTTCTCCTTCTCCTTTTCCTCCCCCCTCCTATGGTATTTACCGTTCCCTGTCGCGCTCTTGACGCCTGACTGAGTATCGTGTATTGTTAGGTGCGCATGAGAAGTTGTCTTTGAAAGGAGGGGTTGCCCGGGGTCTTTGTTTCCTCTGCAAGAACAGACAAAACAGATGGATCTTTCGGAAACCGTCCCAACTCAGTGTTGCATACAACTTCGATGTCACTTTTTCTTACCATTGAGGCTCTGGACATGACGAATATATTTGAGGTCGATTTGATTGTTTGTGCGAACCCGTCTAGAAACAGCTGTTGGTATTCCGAAACTGACGTCACTTTTGCTGAAAATGAATTCACTTTCTAATCATAGGCAGGTGCTTTGAGAGCGAGAGAACTTCGTGTGAATCGATTGCTCTTGTTGTTGAAATTCAGGCACGTGGCTTCCCCTGTCTGTAAACAGTTCTACAACTGTACAATGTTAAGAAATTGTTTTCCAGCATGGATCACGTGTTTTTCTGGAGTCACTTTACCGTGAGCTTTCCCCGTGGTACGAGAGAAATACTCATTTCCCACGATTGTTCGTGAAAATTCCTTGACTGTCATGCGTCAGAGTTTTACTATCAGTATTTTCTAAAGGAATTCACATATTCACATAGCGGTTGCTATCTCGATGGCAGTATTGCGATAATCTTCATAATTACCATGGAAGTTACTCATCTACATAGCTCGGCAACGGGAGGAAAAGCCACATTCATGTTCCCATGCTCTTACTGAGTAGGGCGATACATGACTTCACATTCCTGGAAACTCTCCCACTTCTCACCTATTCCACTCAGTTCTCCACGTACTTTACCTCATTTACGAATTCAGTAGCTGATTCCAAACTCGAGCGCATAACTCATCCTTCCCCTCTCGAAGCTTCACGAGACCGAAACCTCTTCATGCTCACTACTTTCTAGCCGGTCAGAGTGGCAAGAAAGTGTGAAAATGAGGAGAATGGGGTCCCGCATAACTCATCCCTTCAGCAGCCTGCACTTGACACTTTCCAGCGCAATTCACCGTTGAGAGTCTCCTACCTACTCTAGTGTCCAAGTTTCGGAGTGACTAGCGTGATCTCATCATTGTGAGATACGGCATACTATTGTATTGAACTTATGAAACTTATAATTCCACTAAGGCAACTCATTGGCACTGATTTGCACAACATAAACCCCTGATAAACTTGCAACTCGTCACAATTTTCCCGTCGTCTCTACTCTCTTTTTCACTCTTATCTGCGATTTTCACACCTCTTTTGCCGGCCGTGGGAATTCGGCAAGTAGTACATGGCACGAGTATTTCTGCCTTTATCCTCTACATTGGCGATTGTCGATCGATAAATTTGGTTTAGGCTACGGTATTTCTAGTCGTCTAAGGATTATAAAACGCTTTTATTGTGGATGCTAGTTTATTAGTCTATTAGTCAGACTACAAGGTATTAGTCTGGTGTTTTCCCTTCATTGTTGCGCTCCCGTGAGATTTACTCATTCTTGATAATACCATAGAATATCAGATCCATTGTTCCCAACCGAGCTCACTACACCCCTATCAGAGCACGCCTCAAAGATCGCTCAAAACCCCATCCGGTCGAATCTCCACTTCCCTATTCTTCTCATTATCCCCTACTCTGGTACCCTTCGTCCATGCTCCTCCCCTTTCTTTCTCCTCTAGCTCTCCTTCACACGCATTACCCTTCCTCTCTCCGCCCTCCTCCCAGCCTAGCAACCGACCGGCTAACGGCTATCTCTCGTCCATATTCCCCCCGTCCGTTCTCATCACCTCTTCTCTCATCTGATCTCATCATCATCGTTCAGGTCTCTCGACGAAGATTCGCTTCGATCGATCGAGGAGCGCTACCGTATCCCCTACCGTATCCTCGTGGGTCTCGTGCGGAATGGCCAGCCTCATCAACCGTCTGCGCAACTCACCTTCGTTAGTTTTTTAAAAATATTTTTTTACGTTATCCAGGAGCCGATACCCGTTAAAAATGCAATGGTTCTATCAAATGCGTTGACCACGTACCGAGATTAGCCCATTCAACCCAGTTCTCCTCCAAAATAAAATACAAGTACCAAACAAACGGTCATTCATCAGCTCCTATCCTGAATTGAGAATGAAATATTGTTCCCTCGCTCTCGTAAAGTAGATACACACGGGCGATTTGTTGTCACTTCTCCTTCTCACTTTCTTGTCTCCTTCTCCTTCGATTTTCTCCGTTACTGCTCGCTCGGGTAATGCCTGGTTTCGTCCCGTCGATTGGCGAGGAGAAAGAGAGAGTCTTGTCACAGAGACCGTGGTCTCGCTTGCTTTTACTCTCTTCATTATAGTTTGTCCCTCTACGAATCTCTGACCACCATCCAGGTGAACTAGTGAGGGCAGATTGCTCGCTCTCCCGCCTAATCATATCCATTCGTTGCTAACCTTCGAGCGGTTCGGAAATCGAGGCTGAGCATGTTCACTTGCTGCCTGATATGTAACCAAGCTAGTTCCTCAGCCGGGTCTAGGCGCATAGGATAAAAATCCATATTTTTTCTCTTATTGTCACACCGGTCATAATGACAACAGATTCCTCAGAATGTAAATACAAATTTCTTCGATTCTTAATACCTGCCATTCTCCTTGCCTTCACGATTCTCTCGATACAGTACTCGTCGTAATCATCATATCTCTGTTTTATGCTTCTTCGTAGAATCATCTCCCTCGGGGGCGATTTACCTAATTATTGTCACGGAAACGCGCCAACATTTTACCTACATACTAGACTACGTTGATCACACTGACTCAGATAGATACTGAGAAGAATGCTAGAATCATAAGGCCGTGAGATGAATCGTCACTGAAGTCGGTCGTACTTTGAGCTGGGAATCTAAGATGGGCGGGACTTTAGTGTGGTATTATTTGCCATAGTAACATGCGAGAACATCTCTAAGACGTAGTCTCAAGTCGGCGTCTACTGATCTTCTCAGCCCTTGCGAGAATATGAGTGAACCATCAAAGCCCTGGTTGAGCTGGCTGCCCGAAATGTGAGCTGTCCATCTATGCATTTTCTTCTCTGATCACATCTAAAAGCGTTCACTTCATGGATTTTGAAATTTAAAGTGCTTTACGGGAGTGCGAGCGTACGCACGAAAACCCCAGTATTTTCTCCCCTGCTGCGCTCGCTTTTTACCTCTGTCGATGCAGGATTGTTGCCATAAAATTTTTTTTCTCGAGTGTTTTAACGACTTGTCGACGTATTTGGATATCTTTATCACGAAGCGAGTGGGCAAATTGGGCGAACAACAGAGTGCGTTGCTGAGTTGGACTTATGAGTGCATTGTTTTCCAAATCGCACGGAAACACCTCATCATCACGTAGCCTTTGTCGTACTCTTCAAGCATCTTTTTTCTGCAGTTGCAAACATCAATCAGCCCACTCGTTACCTCATTTGCCTTACGAAGTCAATTTTTATGCGCTTCCACTCGACTTGCTGACGCACCGCTCGCCAATGGCTTTTTTGAAAGCAAAAGGACCAAAAGTCCTCGTGCGCTTTCTATCTAGGCTCCAAATGTCTCATTTTCTCCTCATACATTTCAGCTCATTCTCATTTAGCCCTGGCCCCTACTATTAGAGTTGTTTGAATCCGTCTCTTCGTTCCTCGTAATCTCTCTCCGGTCTGAGCGGCAGACGAGATGAAAATAGACAACCATACGTATTTCATTGTTCGCCATTTTACTCGGTGGTTTTCCGATTTCTCGAACTCGTTCATACTTACGCACGGATTCAAGGGCGGAGTCAGGGGCATAGTAGGGAAGAGATTCCCCCTTTCCCAACCTGCCCATCTCTCTATAGTTGTTTTCTTCTTCCCCCCTTCCATCGATAATGAGCGAGGGTGGAGGCAAAATCAAGGCTGCGTGTTTCGATTTGGGATATCGAGATGTGTAAGCGGCCATTATTATTATTATTGGAATACTTCAATTGATGGACTATTCAAGTTCTCGGAAAAGGGAAGGGAACGGGAAGGCAAACTTATCGTGTATATTTTCGTTTCAAGCCAATGGCTATTATTTACCTAGCCGACCACTGTGAGACAGCTTTCCTAGTAGATAGGCGGTATTGTATTCACACCTGTATAAAACACGAGAACGAGTGCGAAAGAATCGATCCGTTCTGTTGTATTTTCTCTATCCGCCGCGCGTTGAAAAGTTTTGCCTCCATTCGCACCTATAATTTAGTCAATGCAGTAAGGAATCGAGTAGAGGAAGAAAATATTCGCGCTCTGGGGAGATCTTTGGCTTCCCTTTTGAATGATCAGTGTCGGATGTAGGATTGATGAGTGATGTCTGTTCTCGATATTATCATGTCTCTCGATGTAGAATAGATGCGACTCCACTCGGCGGGACACGTACGGGGCATTATTGGAGTGCGCTTGCACCTATACAATTGCTGCTTATATTCTTGAGGAAATCATGGTGGGCAAGCGCATGTTTGCTTCATGAAGCCATTTAGGCTAGCGCTTCCCTTGTTGTTTACCAGTTAATTTCAGAGTTGATGTCTTACGGAGTCTTTCATTAAAAAAGTAGATTCTCGAATTCACAACTCATTGTTTAATGGGGATTCATTACAGAATGTGTTTTTTTTGGGTTTACGACCCAATTTACGAAGTTGTTCCCTCTATTGATATATTTATTACAGGATGGGCCTCATTAGAGGAATATGACCGATAATTCCAGTTTTATCTTTATTAATTGTATTCCACTTCAGGATGGGTCTCTCCGAGTCCTCACCCGTCTCAGTGGCCGATCTCAACAAGAGGAACAGGGAGATCGACAGTCAATTGGAGAAGGACAGGAAGCAATTGGATGGACAGATAAAACTGCTGCTACTTGGTGAGCACTTTAGCATACATTACTTTTATCCAAAGAAATTTCCAACTCGGATTGAGTACTAGGAATGATAAGACTTATTCTTCACCCTAAAAATCCCTAGACTAATCGAGCAGTGCAGCCGCTTTCTTTATCCTAGTTTTAGATGGTTTTCTGATTTCCCGCCTCACAATGAAAAATATTTTCCTTTTGTATGTATGATCTTCTGATTTTTCATGCGCATGATCGAACTTCCACCCATTGTCACGTCTCTAATCCATTACTGATCTCTCGACTTACTTTCTAAGTCTACCTTCCCACCCTTCTTTCTCTCCATAGACGTTGACTCTAATGGGAACATGCTCCTGATTACGAGCATTCATGGAAGTCTCTCAATTTCCTCCCAGCTCTTTTTCAATTGGGAGCAACTAGACCGTGGGGGCAAAAGAACCTCTGAAAGCACCCTGAAGAGACCTCTGATTTGCTGATGAAAAGGACTGAGCAACATCAGAGTCATTTCACGAAGTGTCGCAATGAAAATTGAAATGTAAATTTTTTTTACAGGAACATTACAGGAAAAAAATTAGAACTGTCATGGGATTTTGCCATCATCCATTAATTTTCTCCCGAGGGATGTTCACTCGCGGAGCCACATTTCCGGGTTCTAAGCATGACAATAAATCATCCCCTCTTCAGGTGCCGCCGAGAGCGGGAAGAGCACGATTCTCAAGCAGATGAAGTGAGTTTGGGAGGGAATATTGAGGCAGAGAAGACAACAATACACTCGCAGTCTTACAGACTGACACCCAGATACATACACTCTTTATTATTGTCTTTATAGTGTAGTATACCATTAGAAAGCATTTGCAAAGTGTTGCAAAATGGCTGGGCAGGCATACACACTCACAGACTCACAGAGAGACGAAAGATTTATTGTTGTCCTTCAAGTGCGTTCAGGCTCCTAGAATTCATCATTTGCCAAACAATCGACATACTGGTAATCACCTCACTTTCACTCACCGCCCAGAATTTCTAGATAGTCATCAAGGAACGATTATCGAGCGTATCTCCAACTCTAGCCGACAACTAGAATGCACTTTCTCTTCTAGATGTTGCGATGGTCGCCGTCAAGAGTCCTCGAAACAAGATATTTGGCTAATTTAGACCGATGAGTGGCTCCATCCTAGTCGTATCCGATAGAAAGAGAGTGTAAGATGAAGAGATCCCGTATCTCTATCCTCTAATAGGGGATAAGTGCCGTCATGAGATCTTTCCCTCTACGCTGCTTGAAAAACACCACCTCTGTACATGCAAAAGTGACTCATGTTCGCGTGTGAATGCAGGGGATATTGAGGAAAGTAGACCAGCATCAGTAATCGAGAATCGATGCCTTACAGTATCTCATACTTCCTTGATTCAGGGTAATTCACGACAAGGGTTACTCGAACGAGGAACTTGTTACGATGAGGTCAATCGTCTACATCAATTGCGTGTCCGGAATGGTCAGTGGATTACTGGAAGATTTTGTTCTCGTCACTTCGTTCCACACACTCTCTAAACGACGAGTGTGTGAATGAAAAAGACGACGAAATGTAGAGAGCACATTACTTCCTCTGTGAACAACTAACTTGATATTATTATTAGCTCTAAAGTTTATGTTCAAGAGTACGTAAAAGAGATATATTTAGAAACTCGTATCCACATATAGATGAACCGATTTCGTTACGTTTTCGGCCATATAATTATGATGTTATTTCAGATTTCGTACTGCGACGCGTTGAAAATATTGGGAGAGAACTACAGTAAGGACACGAGTCCGGTGAGAATTTTTTGCGACTAAAGGGATCGGACTACTTTTTTTTTAAATCATGCATTTATTCATTTCAGAATCATGAAGAATATCTGCGCAGTCTGAACGTCGATAAGGATGGACTGGATGAGATCGGGTGAGTTATCATGACTTCGCCGAAAATGTAATTTCCGGATCCGGCATTTCCCGGTCCTGACGAGTACATTTTCCAGCCCAGCAACCTTCAAGGCGCTCATGTCACTGTGGAGCGACAAGGGCATTCAGAATGTGCGGGAGAAGAAGACGATGGTCTACCTGTTCGACTCGGCTGATTAGTGAGTGATGGGGCCGGGATTAGAGAACCGGGAAATGCGGAAACCGGCTTTGAAAACCGAATTTCAGTTTCATGGACAACCTTGAGCGAATTTACCTCGGCGGCTACGTTCCCACCACTCAGGTGCTTATTATTTCTCTCACTTTTTCGCTATTTTTATCGAAGGGGAAGGGAAGTTTCACACATTCCAGTCACGCAGGGGAAAATGGTGTGTGATGTTCCAGTTTTGTCGAATATATGTGAAGGAAATGCCGGTCTCTAGTCCTGCACTATCTTTGGGCATATAGCATATACCATGTAGGACGAGCGATTGATAGCGCAAGTAGAGGAGGCACTCAGAGTATTTCTTGGAAAGAGCACTGTCCTAATCGATAATGATGACATTACCACATACTTTCGTGTCATCATTCGGATTATCTAGCGCACAAACAAGCTGATTATCAGAAAGTGATTACTGGTGAAGGTTGTCAGGTGCCGGCAGAGGCGTGAATACATTTCATGGGGACTATCTTTCTTCTAACAAAAGGCATCATCCTCGTTCGACTACAAATGTATTTTGTTTTGCTTACACTAATAGAATGGAATGAAACGGTTGATTAGCTCAGCCTGCGCTAGCTCATTAGAAATGCCATGAATGCCTGAATAACATCAATAGCATCAGGAAGTAAAAATATAGTAATTCTATCCGTAGACTGACTATTCAGACATGAATACGATACAACAACGATCGCTTCGATCGAGATCTTCGTTTTTCGCAATGTCTACGACTAGCCTTCAATTAGCCTTTTCCATGATTTCCACCTGCAGATCTTTGGTAAATCGTGTAACTGACGTACGACTGGTGCCATTTAGAGCTCGACTGGTCAAGCATAAGAAACTTTCGGGTACAAATCGCCCCGTTCTCAATGACACACATTTGTTCTCGAAAACAGCTCTGCGGGGGCAGAACACATTAATCCCATTCTGAAGTCACCAAAGGTTGCGCCAAATGCGCCCTGACATCTCCATTAGCTGGCTAGTGAATGCGAAGACAACAAAGAGGAGGCGGATGCATGTCGTTTCCGATTCCGCGTCTGGCGGATGAGAAAGGTCGTGTAAAAACAGAGGCGCCCTGTGAATTGAGGGGAAATGAGGGCCGGCAAATCGGAGGGACCGGGGGTTGTGAAACCGGGTATTCTCAGAACCGGTAAATGATTGCAGGACATAATCCGCACTCGAGTGTCAACGATGGGCGTCATCGAGGTCAAGTTCCGGATGAAGAACAAGAATTGGAGGTGAGCTATCGTGTCAATGTCAGACAAAGAGAGAACTTATTTGCAATAGAAGACATAACAATTATATCTCGCTTCCGAATGTTCTTAGAAACAGTGCCATGGCAAAATGCAGTTTGATTGACGGGAACTACAGTCCTGGTGATTCCCCCTGTGAAAACGGAGCGCTCCGGGTGACCCCGGGTGACCCCCAGTGACCCCACGCTTCTTGCTCTTTCAATGATTTTTTAAAAGTCGCCAATTTGCTCCTATCGTGTTCAGCGTTCAATTCTGCATCGATTCATATAAAAAAATTAAAAATTAATTTCATTTTTAATAATTAAAATATTTTTCAAAAATCTGATGAATAAAACGATTCGTGCATCACAACAGTACACCTACTCTATTTAGAAAATAATTTTGCAGCGGTAGCGCATAAATAGCGTATGTGTACTGTTGTGATGCACGAATCGTTTTATTCATACGATTTTTGACAATTAGTTTAATTATTAAAAATGAAATTAATTTTTAATTTTTTTATATGGGTCGATACAGAATTGAACGCTGAACACGGTAGGAGCAAATTGGCGACTTTTAAAAAATCATTGAAAGAGCAAGAAGCGTGGGGTCACAGGGGGTCACCCGGGGTCACCCGGAGCGCTCCGTTTTCACAGGGGGAATCGCCAGGACTGTAGTTCACGATCATCTCCCGTTGAAATCTCGACCATGATATCCGAAAAAGAACTTGAACAAAATTCATTTTTGTGGTGGCGATAGGTGTCTTATGAGCTGTGATATGTATGTCAACGTGTTTATTGTTGTTGCATTATCGGAAACAGAAAAAAACGTACGAGATCTCTCAATTTCTCTGTGGGAACTGAAACCAACAATCAAATACGAGTAATCATAGAAACGTTGCTTTTTCTGCGCGTCTTCCCTGCTAGGAGGAAGTAAACTCGGCGATTTGTTGTTGCAATCATCAATCAGAGCCTGGTCAATCAAAAATCAGTTAAAAACGGTGTTCCCGAGCTATTTAGAGGTGTGAACTTGAGAAAGGAAGGCAATGCAGTTATGGAGCGAAATCTCATAAACTTGTTTGTCGGAACGGAATGAAGTCACGTCATGGTGCGTGTAAGTATCCAGAAATGAACGGGGAACCCAAGAAACTAGAGACATGAATGATCAATGATTACATGATTTTCAAGCTGCTGAAAACAGATTATCCTCGGCTACATTGTATCTGTGGTATCGCCGCCATTACACGATTATGAAGCACCAAATTATGGCCTAAAATAGATAATTGCTTGCGAAATTGTATATGCCAATGAAAGTCCTGATTTTGTAGTCACATTTCGGTCATGAATGTTTTGAGGGACGCACAACCTTCATTTCCGAGCTAATTTGCAGAGTATTCGACGTCGGAGGGCAACGATCACAGCGAAAGAAGTGGATTCATTGCTTCGATGATGTCAAGGTAATATTTTAATTAATTAAATTATTTAATTTATTTAATTATCTATTTTTCAGGCCGTAATCTACGTAGTTGCCCTGTCCGAGTACGATCAGAAGTTGAAAGAGGACGAGACTACGGTAGGTCGAG
Source organism: Pristionchus arcanus (assembly GCA_900490705.1). Classification (NCBI taxonomy): domain Eukaryota; kingdom Metazoa; phylum Nematoda; class Chromadorea; order Rhabditida; family Neodiplogasteridae; genus Pristionchus; species Pristionchus arcanus. The sequence goes on from LS487559.1 coordinate 30,636, forward strand.
GGAACAATATCGATTTTCAGCCCTAATGTCCTCGTCGATTTCAGCCTGTGTGTGCTATCCCGTGTCTTTCCGCCGCACCTGTTGCACTCCTAGGGACACCGCATCCCTTTTCGTTTGAGAATAGAACGAGAAATTAATGCATAGACCACAAACAGAAGGTAGTCTAGAACCAGGTAGGAACACAAATAGCGGAAGAAAAAGCATGCAGATGCAAGCATACAGTACCCCCTCTTGATCCCTCTATCCACTCTCATTTCCTCCTCTGTTTCTCTTGCAGAATCGAATGCAAGAATCGCTGCAACTATTCGAGCAAGTGTGCAACAATAAGCACTTCCTCAATACGAATATGATTCTCTTTCTGAACAAGAAGGACCTATTCGAGGCTAAATTGCCATTTACCTCGATCAAGGAAGCTTTCAAGGAGTATCCGGGTGCGTTATCAACTTTATTTTGAACTAAACGGAATATCCTTGATAATTTCAAATACATTTTTTTTATTTCCCTAAAAATTAGTCTAGAGTGGATTCAGGTGAACAAACCTATGAAGCGTGCGTCAAATATATCCGACGCCGCTTCGAGAAACAGAATAAGAACAAGCAGAAAGTGATCTACTCACACGTCACATGTGCGACGGATACTCAGCAGGTACGGTAATCCACGGTAGGATACTGTAGCCGGTGCTATAACGTACAACGGGCGGTGTAGCAATAAGCACCTCGACAATGAAGGATACGAGTTAGCACTGTTCTTTAGATACGGTAGCAAGGTTAACAGCGTGGGTTTCTGCATACATCAAATACGCGCATGTTTGTGCAAACTCACTACAAAACTCACAAGCCATAACAAAACATTCGTAGTCTGATGAATAGTGAAAAATGGCGCATGATGGACTTTTGAGCGGAATTTATTATTGTTATGGAACACGAAAATAGCATATCCAAAACATTGCAGGTAGAATTCGTGCTGGACTCTACACTGGACACTATACTCTCAGCGAAACTCAAGGGATGCGGTCTCTATTGAGTTCTGTGTTTGACCCATACTCCTTTCAGATGATGCTATTAGACTGAGTATATTGTCCAACTTCAGCACCCTGCAAGTCCGTCCTATTCCATGTATCTATCTTCTCACGATATTCTATTCTCCGCAACATTTTTTCGGTCCATCTATACTTCATGTACACCTTTACGCTATCAGAATTCGTCCAATTCCCTCTCAAGTTCTCCAATTTCCCCGCCCCGTGATAGCTTCACATTATACTTGAATTTTGTTTCCATATGCTACCCTGTTGACCTTTGATCTCCCCCTCTCCCCTACCTACCCATTTGGTCTCATTCATACTCTCGATCTCCATCGATTTCTCTTCTTTATCAGAATAATTCAATGTGTTAATACAACTTAAACTGACAAAATATTCCTGTTCTCAATCGGTAGTGGGTGATTAATAATCGCTTCAGTAGCACTGGGGTTACAACTCGAACAACAATATCGGGGGCTCCTTTTCACTATTGATTTTCCTAACTTCTCTAAGCTTTCACCCGAGAATTCTAATGATCCTTCTACGTAGAAAGGATTTTCGAGAAAAATCTATGCAACTTTTTTGATTTGTGATACTCATAAAACGAACAAGAAGAATAAAGTAATTTCATGGATGGAAACAATCAAAACAAGACCAGAAAGACACTACGCTGAGCGGAGGAACGGAGAACTACCGTAATCTAAGTAATAAGTTGGGAGGGGTACGGTATCGATCGATACTACCGTATCCTTAGCGGTACTTGCGCACCACCACGAATCCAACGCCGGCGACTGCACCGAGGACTCCAACGGCGAGGAGCTGGAATACGGTAGGTTCGAGGGGGATACTGTAAGCGGCACGCCCTTTGAGGTTCACTAATCATAACGGAAATCCAGTCGATTTTTAAGTCAACATTTGGAGATACTGTACCGGGCATGCATGAATAAGTTACATGAGCAAACCCTTGAAAAAGCGGGTAAGTTTGCGAATATTAGGTATTCTTTGACGACCTTTACCTGGTCCGATAACGACTTAAGATAAATGGAACTTCTCTGTTTTTTGGCCCAGACAACAACCGCTAGGAAAGTGTAAGGGGTGGGGGAATGAGAATGGTAGGGAGGGGATACTCTGCGAGAAATGGCTGGGCCAAAAAACAGAGAAGTGCCAGATAAATTGGCTTACATGCTTCACCAGCTCCGGATGCGCGTTGAAGTAGTCGACGATGGACGAAGACGAGGAAGAATCGGCCTGCAAGGGAAAGATATATTTTATTCGTTCTTGATTCTGATCTGGAGCAATGGCAGAAAAATGCATCAATCTCTCATTTCGCAATGCTGTCTCAATCATTCCGACCAGCGGTAGAGGCAAAATTAGAAATTGATAAATTTTGCGAAAACCCAAGCGAACAGAATTAGAGAAAGCAATTTCCTCTTCATAAGATACTGCACTGCACCCGGAATTCTTTATTATTGCTAAAAATTTAATCAAATATTTTGCGAACAACCTTGGACAGATATCAACAAGCCGAGCGCGCATCCACACATAATCTACTATTGAATCATCAAACCTTCGGGAACTTCGATCATAAATCAAAATCACTGCACACTCACGCATCCGTCAACTAGCGAACCTTCGTAAGCGTAACCTTGGGGATGGAAGTAGTCGCCGTCTTGGGGACGACAGTGGTAGCAGAGTGGCCATTGGTGGTAGAGGACGGCTCGACAGACTTCTCTTCCTCCTTCTTCTTCGGCTCTTCCTAGAAATATGGGAATGTTTAATGACCAACAGCCGCTACACATCAACTAATGAACAGTAGCAATGACTTTGGGAAACCTTCGCACCACCGATCCGCCTGGTACGTTAACACCATTTTTGTAACAACTACTCGCAAAAAACCAGCTGCACTGCGATATCATCAACTCTATTTTCGCAAATCTGTTCGATGTCTGATCTATCTTTCTGTTCAGCATGTTCACTAGTTGGTCAGACAGACCGAGATAGAATGCATATTCGAGAGAGTAATCCTCCTCACCTTGACCATCTCCTCCGCGTCCTCCTTCGTCGCGTCGACCACGTCGTCACGAGACACCTGCAGATATTAATTTGATTAATGAATTAAATAAATAGAATAAGTAGCGGTGTTAAACCCTGAGAACCTGGCGAAATTAGTGAGTAGTGTTGTTGAAGTGCTTTTAGGAAATTGTCGTAACGCAGAACCACCTAGTTCGCTATTGCTAGCATTACTAACTTAATCGCTTTGACCTTTAACATATAGTTTTTGAATGAAAGGAGAAACGGTATCAAATATTTCAAGACTCGGCTTCAAGATAGCATCGTGAAGCGCAAAACTGCATGATAAATTGTTAATTTATTACCAAACGCTGCGGAAACAGGACGAATAATATTTCTCAATAGATATTTCTCAACTTCCTGCATCGCGAAACATCCTGGTCCATTTCAAGACTCGGAAATTTGCAGAATTTACTTTGTAAAGCATCTAATCATGGCCTACATTGATCGAAAAAACTATTTTTCATTTTTTTCGTAAGAAGAACCTTCGAACCATCCACGAGCGCCTACTCATCGTTTCAAGAGGAACTCGTGCATAGCTAATGCTCCTAGTCACATCTCCCCTTCTATCCCCAAACAATACTGATGTAAATCTCCTCTAACCTCCTCGAATCCGCCGACCGAGTCGCTGCGCACGCTCTCCACCTTCTGCGGCTGTTCCTGATTAAGAAAATAATTAATTTAATAAATCATTCTTTATTTTAATTCGCCCATCGTTATTTAATCTATGAGTACTAATCAAAATTAGCAGAATATTTTTTTGGATTTTTTTCACAGCACAGAAGATCGAATCTCAGTATGGTACCTTGTCCTCTCAAGATAAGTTCATGTAGCACGAAAACTCCTAGCACAATTTTGTGATAAATCGTCTTCCATCTATAACCATAATCCCTCTGCCTAAGTAAGTCTACCGTACCTCGTCCTTCTCCTCTCTCTTCTCCTCCGACGAAGTGGTCTTGCGGATGACGAGAGGGCGCTGCTTTTCGATGATCTGGAAAGGATTACGGTAGGTTATAGTATTCATAGGTACGGTAATGGGACAGAATGGAGGAGCAAAGGAAATCTTGATATCAGTGGAAAGGCAACTCAAAAAGGTCAGTAAAATTTCTTGGGGTTGGATGTGAAAATCGAGGATATTCTTCCACTATTAGAGGATCGACGGGGGGTAATCTCGTTACTCATTTATTCACTTTCTTACCGGCCGAGGAATAAAAGACTGGCGAGACGTAGGTCTGCTCTTTATCTGTACGGATAACAACGGTGAAAGATGATTTTTTCGGCAAAGTTCAAAGACTAAAGATCAAAGATCACCCACCTCCTCCTCCTCCTCCTCTTCTTCCTCCTCCTCACTCTTCTGAACGGGAATCGTGCGAAGGGTGGGAGAGGCGGGAGTCTTGAATGGAAAACAGGATTACGGTACTGACAGGATTACGGTATTCGACATTATTGCATACTCTCACAATCTCTCGGAATGTTAGTACTTACAGGGCTCGATGTTTCAAATCTTCAGATCGAAAAAAAACAATTTCACTAGGCACTTTCACGATTCACGTTCGCATCACGTTGATCGGTGAAAATGATCTTGGATTCATTCTCATGCACATACTCTATCAATCCATAAACATTCTCCTACCACGGGCGTCGGAGTGGGCTCTTTCGGCACTTCTTCTTCCTCCTTTTCTTCTTCCTTTTCCTCGTCAATCTCCTCCTTGACCTCTTCTACCTCCTTTTGTTCCTCTACTTTCACTTCTTCCTCCTCCTCTTCTTCCCTCTTATCCACAATCGAGTAGTCAATCTCCTCCGGTTGCTCCTGTGTGGTTACGGTAATCTACGGGTCTCGTGCTTACATGCAAATGTGCAGGGCATACTCAATTACTGATCTTGATAAAAGTTGCGGATCATCGTGCATCCGTCATCAACTTGTATTGTGCAAGTAGAGCCCAATCTAGATACAGTTCCTCCGAGAAAGACACACGGGTATTATAGGATAATGGTGCACCGTTTCAATAAAGTAATTTATATAATCCTCAGTTATCGATCACCCCTTCTACCGTAATCTTCCCTAATCGATCACCCATTCTACCGTAATCCATTCTCTCACCTTGGTCTCGGAGGGAATCTCGACGAGGCTCGCGTCCTTGATCGAGTCGTCGAGCACCTGAGAAATGAGAAATGAGAAATGAGAGAGGAATGAGAGATGATTGTTTTAAAAAATGAATCGCCGGCTCATCAAAAGTTTCCCACTCGGTGTCCATTTATGCTGTGCGTAAAACCGGCAAAAGCCATGTTAATATTTATTTCTTAGAAACCAGGCAATTTGTTTATATTTATACACCGCGTCGGAAGAAATAATCGAACTGCGCGCTCGTAATCAATCTAGTAATCCCGGTGAAACTCAGGATCACTCAATTCTAAATCCAAACGACAAGAAGCACTAGATAGATGATAAATGCAAATTGAATGCTCCCCGTATGAATTCACTAGACTGATCGGATCACTGGCTTCAAAATCAGTGATAGAGATTTAGGATGACCTTCTCAAGGATCTCCTCTCTTCCACTCGTTCCTTCCACGGAAATTCCTTCTTCCAGAAGAAGTTGAGTTCCCGGTGGACATGGGAATCGCCCGGAGGAGGAACACAGCTGGAGATCGACCACGTTCTCGTGAATAGAAGATGGATGCTTCAGGATGTGAGCGTCGTCGCGGGATTCCTTTTCCCCTCGGACCACCGTCTGCTTCGAGCCAGGATCCGATTGGATGAGAAGATTGAGAAGAGCTGGAGGTACTCCCGAAGACAGCTTCCTCGCCCGTCCATCGATCCGGTCAGATACGAGGGCGCCATCAAGAACTATTCCTGGAATACGGACCCCGACCCGACCAAGGACTACGCCCTCCTCTGCACCGGTCTAAAGGAATGCGCCCGAGCAGCTGAAGTCCCGCCAGTCCCTCCCCCTCCCCGCCTCTCCGACCGAGGCCGATTCTGGATTCAGGAACGAGGAAGATGCCACAGAGACCCCACCAGCACTCCATTCCAGAAGATAATGGCCTCTCGATGCTGTCGTGCATTCCTCAAGGAGGACATCAAGGAGCACCGTCTGCGCGTACTGACGAAGGCGGCAGAAGAGAAGAAATCTATCAAGAAGGCCAAGCAATCACTCTCGAGAAGCAAAGCACCGATGGACGCGGTACTCGACAGTACAGGAGTGCCCATCATGAGTAGAACAGGAATCGAAGAGCGTGTGAAGGAGTTCTACACGGACCTCTTCCGCTCCGAGACTCCCGTTCCTCGCTGCCCGACCCCTCCATCCGACGATCCTCTGCCCATCCTGCCGTCCGAAGTGCGGAACTGCATCGCTAGAACGAAGGACGGCGCTTGCGGACCGGACAAGATCACTGGATCGATGCTTCGATTCGGAGGCCCCCATCTCCATTCCCTTCTCTCCAGCCGCTTTTCCCGCTACCTCCATTGCCAGCAGTACCCCTCCCAATGGAAGTCGTCCAACGCCATCCTCATCCACAAAAAGGGAGATAGGTGCGATCTCAACAACTATCGCCCTATCTCTCTTCTATCCATCCCATACAAGCTGTTCACTAAAGTGCTCGTCACAAGAATGGAGTCCACGCTGGATGAGGCACAACCAGTGGAACAAGCTGGCTTTCGGCGACGATTCGGCTGTATGGATCACGTCCATACCCTCTCGGCCCTCATCCAACACCACCGCGAATATCGTCTCCCTCTCGGCCTCGTTTTCGTCGACTACTGTAAGGCATTCGATTCCGTGGAGATCCCAGCCGTGCTAAACTCCCTTACCCGTCAAGGAGCCGATTCCTCCTACGTGCGCTGCCTCGAGTCTCTCAACTCAGGATGCTACACGGAGATGAAGCCGTTCGACCGGCCAGTTCGCATCCCGATCGGCAAAGGTGTACGACAAGGCGATACCATATCACCCAAGCTCTTCACTGCTGCTCTACAGGACTGTATGAAGGACCTCGATTGGAGTGAAGAAGGAATCCTCATCGACGGCAAGAAGCTCTCGCACTTGCGTTTTGCTGACGACATCGTGCTCCTGGGAACGGATACGATCGCATTGGAGAGGATGCTGAAGGAGTTGGCGGAGACAGGAGAGAAGATCGGCCTCTCGATCAACAGAAAGAAGACCCAGCTGATGAGGAACGAGTGGTGCGCGGGCCCCGGAATCTCCCTCGACGACGACCCTCTAGAGGAGACCACCTCTTATGTCTACCTTGGACGGGAACTTCGGTCGGACGGCACGATGAACTCGGAACTGATGAGGAGGAAGAGAGCGGCGTGGGCGGCGTACGGTAGCATCCGGGAAGTCACCAGACAGCTCCAGGATCCCAAGCTCCGCTCATCCCTCTTCGACTCCCACGTCCTCCCCGCCCTCTGCTACGCTGCTGAGACGTGGCCTCTCACGAAGTCCGTCCTCTCCTTCATCCAGACAACGCATCGGGCACTCGAGAGATCGCTCATCGGAACGAACCTCCATTCGATGCGACAGAAGAACATGACGAGCGCTGACGTCCGCCGAATCTCTCTTCTCACCGACCCGATCGACTACATCCGACGGGCGAAGCATCGATGGGCCGGCCACGTCCTCAGAAGAGAAGACGACAGATGGTCGACTCGTGTCACTCAGTGGTTTCCTCCCCCTGATCTCGTTCGACCACCGGGACGACCACCGGCCAGATGGAGTGACTCGATCATGGAGTACGCTAAGATGCCCTACAGCACCGGACGATCCACCCGATCGTC
>LS487559.1:47093-61221 GCA_900490705.1 Pristionchus arcanus
TCCCTCTCACCGGGAGTGCCGGGTCCGCTGGCAAAGTCGAACGAGGTCGATCGAGAAGCAGAGATGGGCAGCGGCTTCCTGCAAAAGAGAAATAAGACTAACACTTTAGTTTAGTTTTTCAATTTGACGGCGACCCACTGCACTCGTCAATCCGCCCCGATTACAAGTTAGCAATGACACGGAACATCACTTGATCGAGAAACAACTATAGTGCAGTGGTATGAAATCAAACATGATAATTTTCACTTGCTACATTAGGGTTGACAAATCGGCACGACACTCTCCTCATTTTGCACACTCTCTCGTCTGTATGACCGGCGAGAGAGTGTGCAAAAGGAAGAGAGTGCTGTGCCGATTTGTCATCACTAGTCTACATATTGCACGGGACAGCTGAGTTTGCCTATAATCTTGTGAGACAATACATCACAATGACAACCAATTTCGAAGAATGGATTTTTATTAAAAATGAGGATTTCACTCTGTTGCGGAAGTCAAGCGATCTCTATTTCGAGTAAATGGCGAAACTTTATGCCATATGGAACGATGAGATAGCATATATTTTACGTTTTACTGCTGTGCTAAAACCATGAGATTCCAACTCATGCTATTTCAAAAATTACAATATCCATTGTAGTTATAAATATTGTAGTTCTAAAATAGCGAGAGATGATAAATCGCATGAGTTGGCATCTCATGGTTCTAGCACGGCAATGAAACGTAAAACCCCTGTGTTCTCTTGCAAAACACAGGGCATCGGTATATTCACATCTTTTATTGGGTCCTCAAGGTATTTTTTCTTAACCACGTGTCCGTACACCGATACCTACCGTAACCCACTCTTACAGCACACTCCCTACCGTACCTCGTCTTAGCCTCAGGGAAAGGCGGCGGACGGGAGGTGAAGGGAGGCGTGTAGCCCTCTGACGACATCGAACCACGACGAGAGGAGGCGGAAGAAAGGGAGGAGGAAGCTGCAAGGAGGAGTACGGTAAGTGTACGGTAGGGTAAGAGATTTCGGTATTTCGAAGTTTACTATACCATGTTATTCATCAGAAAGGTTTTTAAAGATGGAGATGGAATGTGATTGCACTCAGGTCACGCAACGCCCCAAGTATCCCTTGAGAAACTCAAATCGTCCACTTTGGCAATCACCAAATCTCGCTGCTATTGCACAAATTGGCGCCTAGGAAGTCAGCGTTTCACGAGTGAAACAAGTTACGATGTTAGCTGCACCATCAATACGTACGCAGGATACAATGAAAATACAAATTTGGCTACCGATAACACTCGTGTTTCATCTGCAGGTGATATTCCCGATTGTCGGGGTTTTCTCAATGCGCGCGAATGACTCGCGAAAAACTCTACTCCATTTTTAAGCTACTAAATCACTATTTAATGTAATTAACCACCACTCACCAGTATCCGCTGCTTCGCCCGGCATCTCTTTTCTGTAGTCGAAGTTGCCGTCGAAGTGGAGAAGAGAGAGAAGGGCAGACAGGTCCTGCAATGGAAAGATTTTGGTACGGTATCAAGACAATTGCAGAAGCATAACATCCAGGTGCTGCTGACCAAACACAAAATATTAAGGAATATTATTACAGCCAGATACTCACTATAATCAATACTAAATTATACACCATCCCTCATACCTAGAGTGAAACAGAAATCACTCCACATTTATGTCTCTGAAGTTTAGCAGAAACCAGAGATCAAATACTCAGGCCATGAAACCGAAGATGTGGTATGTTTTTACCTATCATGACGGCAATGTGACTTGATGTGGTTAGGTTTCGGGTCAATTCCTCCGATTTTGTCGACCGGTGGAATGCTTTTCTCTAATTAGTGTTTAAATTGGCATAAAAATATGTGGCATGCATAGGTCCTTTCGGGAATGGCCTCTGGTAGAAACACAAGAGCGTCGAACTTGACGTGAGGTTTGATGGATAAAACTAGCCCCTTCCACTCCCATTATCTTGATACGTTTTCCGTTTAGGTATTTCGAAAGTTCTATATATCAACTCTAAATTTGAAACCGCTTCTTATACCCAGAGTGAAGCACAAATAACTCCACACTACTGTCTCTGGAGTTTACTAACAAAACAAGAGCTTTGAACTTGATGGAGCTTTGTTAAAGATCACTAGCCCCTACCCTCTCCCAACCTGTATCAACTACAGTAATCTCATTTTACCGTACCTCGTCGTTCTCACAGTCCGCCACGTCGTAGGGCACCTCCTTGCAGTAGCCCTGCAGTATTGATTACGGTATGCGATTTCGTAGTACTACATCATTTCAATTTCATCGTGTCCGATCTAATAGTTATGTTACCGAGATACGCTCGTCACCAAACAGATTCGGGACAGAGCTATCGAAGGTAGGAATTCTTGCCTAAGGCAGCCTGAGTCAGGCTCTATCGCTTTCGTACGCCATTTCTAATTTCTTAAGAAAGTCGCATACCCTACCGTACCTCTGCCTGTGGCTCGAATCCCGCCTCGACGAGCTCCTTCACAATGCGCGCGTGGCCACAGTTCGCAGCAAAGTGCAGCGCGGTCCTGAACGGAACGGTTAGGATTACTGTATGATACGGTAATAAACACGAGCGCATATTGAAAGTTGTCGTAAATATTTCAGGATTGTATCAGATCAATTCCTCATGAATATAGTCCGCGCAATAAAAAAAACAGTGAAACGCGAACTTCGCGGACATGCGCCAAGATAATTTGTAATGAAAGTTGTGAAATAAACATTCTTGGAAGAACCAAAGGGCTAATACAACTTTCGTGGAACACGAAACCGCCAGTGCGGTGTAGTGCGGTTCTTTAGGGAGCTGGTATACGACGAGATACGGTATTTCATGAGTATTTCAAATGACTGGGGCAGGTTGATTGCTCGTAACAGGAAGGTGGGGAAGATGAGGAAGCAGTGAAACACGAAATCGCAGAAAACGGTGTGCATCACACATTCTTCAGGTTGTCTACAACTATATTTATTTTTATTTTGTTTTAATAATAGAATTGCGAGATTCCTCGTTAATTAGGCACATCGTACACTGTATGTCTCAATCTACAGTTATATTTTATGAACTATGAACGATATCGCGGCAGATACAAATACAATAGCTTCTTGAAATTAACGGATTAGCCAACTATTATCAATGCCTCAATAATTACTACTTTTAACACGCGCATTTCACTCAAGTGATTGCTCGCAACGCGCTGGACGGACTAACCAACAGAATCACAACCCGTGTTTAGAGTTGTACACTACTCTCGTCCTGAAATCAAAAGGGAGATACATAATTATTAACAATTTAGCACGCTTATTTCACTCTAGTGATCGCTCGCAACGCCCTGGGGGACAGGCCAGGGGAGATCAGAGGGAGGGGGAAGAGTTAGCCGATGGCTCACTTGACATGAGAAGGAAGAAGGTAGGGAAGGAGGGGAGGGTCTCTCCATTCCACATTATCTCTAGCTGATCAGAGAAAGCGAGAGAGTGTGTGAAATGGAGAGAGCTAGAACAGAGGGGTGACTAGGAGGGGCAGCTGCTCAGGCTGTCCGCCCAAGGGAGGAAGACTAATGGGAATTCCCTCGTCTTCCAGAGGTGAGGGAAAAGAAACATTCATGAAGCGCGTATCTCACTGGCACACCTGTGCGAAGATGCGAGGAATTGTGCACAATATCAAGCATTTTTGACATTAAAAAAACGCGTTTTGAAGGTTCATTTATAATTTAATTTTAATTATAAAAATATGTACGAACCAGCCGTTGTAGGGGTGCGCGTAGTGCGGGTAGGCTCGGTAGTTGGAGAGGAAGGAGCGAACCTGGAAAGAACTCAAGTGGATACAAGTAAGTAGTAACGGGTGTTTGAGAAGATGGAGGAAGCGACTTTTTCCCACTCGAACTCTGAACTTGTGCACACAAAAACCGTTTGATGATCGAGTGAGATTAGTTGGACTTTCGATGCGGAGTAAAAGAAGTAGAGAGAAAGGTAAGGTGATATCGCGCTCGCTTTTTGGCTACCCGACTGGACTGGCTTACACTGCCGCTTAGTGCAACTGATGCCCGCGTCTCGCGAGCCATTTTGCACGAATTGGAAGGAAAGAAAACTTCCTCCTCCAATCTCCCGACTCTCGACTAGGGAGATTGCGCTTTCAGCGACGACATAGCCATAAAAATAGAGGTGAAAACGAGCCAGGGTTGAGACTTAGCAGTGGTCAGTAAAAGCAGCATCATAAAGGATCAAAGCGCGCTCAGTAAACGAGGCCCTGACATTAGTACTAGGGCGAGTGGTCACTCAGCGGGGGTTGTTGACAGATTATGAGTGATCGCAATGGGAAACGACGCAAGATGAGACGAGACAGTTGTTGATATCCCGCACGAAATCGCGCGCAAAGGGCAGAATCTCTAATAAAATATTGGCGTAAAGTGACAAAATAATTAAATAATTAGGTTAAATCTACCTACCTCATCGAAATTCCCGTTGATGCAGTGATGAATGAAGTCGAGCTGGGCACGTGCCTCGTCGCCATACGGAATAAGAGTCATACCCACCCCTCAACGATCGAGTTTCGAAGCGAAATGAAATCAAAATGAACGAGAAAACTTTGCGAAACGCGAACAAACGAGAAAGAATACAAAAAAAAAGTTGAACGATGATGCAATCGTGTAAATTCAAAATTACGAAATTTGTCGATATCTTGCATGTACCGTACTCTTGCTAAATAAAGAATGAACTCGATTTTTAATTATATTTATGGATATTATGCTAGATCCAATATTTTACTTTATAATTACTAATTTTCCTAACAGAAAAGCTAACTAAAGTTTCTATGGCAAACTGCTGTACACACAACACTCCATGCACATGAATTCGAGCAAAACGCAAGGACTAGACACAACATTTGGACTTTTTTTATATTTCACTTCAATACATTCACTTACACTGTGCTAGCAGTACTGATAAGGAGCGCGTCAAAAAAGGTGCATTGAATTAAAGGAGTCCATCAAATATTCTTCAAATTTCATAACATTCAGGACAAAATGAAACAAGTGTGTGAATCAGCATGGAGCGAGTGACCAAAAGGCAGTTAGAATAGGCGAAAAAGGGTAGCAGAGCAGGGGAAGTGTGGAGTAGAGAACAGAGAAAGAGACGGTTTTGGAGGAGCGCTAGCAAAAAGCAACGGCGATTTGTCACTCGAACACGCTATGGGAGACGGAAGAGAGGTAGATCAACTTTTCTTGTCTCCTTTTGTATCGATTGAGAATTGAGGAGAATAAGGGAAAAAACGGGCAGGCTGGCGGGGACGCTTTGACGCGAAAGTTCGGGTCATTTTTGTGATAAATGCCGTGTTGGAGAGACACCGGTTGTAATGAAGCAATGTTCACGCTCTATCGATTTCGTGTGTTCTCGCGCTTTTTCTGATCAGTGAGAGAGGGAAAGAGCGTGAGAAAACTCATGCAACGATTAGAAAGGGCGATGCGACCACTGATTTGCGTGGGAGAATCGGCGGACAAGGGGGAGAGAGGGGAGGAGGTTTGGACATCTTGTTTACTGGATACATAGGAACATGTCAGAGGTGTTTGGAAGATATCTAAAGAGTAGAGAATGAAATGGCATAAGCAACGTGAGCACAGGATTAAATGCAATAATATTGTAAATTTCATTTATGTTTATTTATTTATTTATTTATCAAATGTAGCAAACATACTTGATTTATATCAATATTACACTTGGTGTGATAGATACAGCAGAGAGATTTCATCTCTAGAGCGATATGTTTCAGACAGTTTACAATGTGGAATTCGGAAGCAGGAACATCAACAGGATGTATAAAACCATAATGATGGAAAATAAATTGTATTAATCAGTTGTTAGATTGCATGATGTGTGACGATGCCCGTATATCCGGCAGGTTGAATATTCATCCATTCGCGGATGCGGTTTGCTGCAGATTTAGTAGTAATAACTTGCATCTTGATATCCTTCGCTCTTTTATTCTTGAAGAAATACTGATAGAGCGCTTCAATGACAGCCTGTAATTGATACTTAAGCAGTACGGTTGATAGATAAGATCGATATTTGGATACACATTATCTTTTTTCTAGGACTGGAGTTGATTATAAGTGAGAAAATATTCTTGCAATATGATCGAAGGCGATACATCAGGATAATCGGGGCTTTTTACCTGTGCGATAGAAAGTGCCAGTGTTACGATCGAGAAGACGTGCAGGCTTGGATAGAAAACGGCAATGGAGGCCGATATGAAGATGAGCAATTTGACGATCAGCTGAACGTGAGTTTGTTCGATCAAAAATATTCAATAGTATTTTTATAGATTATCTCTTCGTCTTTCATAGCTGAAAAGCAGCCCTCTGACACTGTATTATTCACGGGCAATATTTCTGCCTTGTTTTACAATTTTAGTCCCCATGATAAAGTGAGTCTGCCACACGTAGGTCTACCTGTGCGAAATTGATCACATCTCTTAGCCACCATCTCCTTTCCGTTCTCTTATCCACGAATTTCTGCAGTTTCTTCACCATCTTCAGGTTCTGATCGATAAACTCTTTCAGGGAATGCTAGAAAAGGTGGTGATCAGATTTTACCTTAGATACCGTAACCACATACCTTGTCCACGGCGGTGTCTTCTAGAGGAGCTTCTGTTTGCGTAGACGTTGTGACCTTAATATATACGCTCCTTTAGAGAATTCTGGCAGTAACAACGGTTGGACTATGATGGCTACAGTAACCTAAACACAGTAACCATGTAGTTACGGTGGACTTGACTGCTGGACCTTTTCCGCTTCGGATAAACCAGATGTAGCTGATGGCGCTTGTCGACCCTGGGGCTCTGCGTTTGTATCCTGGATAAAAAAATCGGGATTGGATGTTTGGACCTAAATTTCTAACATAGACAGGTAATGTTCATTTGCACACTTGGAAAGAAGACCTGGGATCGGAATACCAAAGTTCACGTTGACCAGAATCTATATACCGTATTTCATTCTTTTGATATTTGGTGAACCGTAAAGTAGACAGATATTTTCGGGAAATCTACATTTATCACTCTAGGGGTTACCTGATCGATATCTCTCGCAAGTGCTACGAGTTCTATTGCGCACTGTCTGAGCATTTCGTTCTCATCAGGAGGTACGTTGAGAACATGCTTTGCTGAATTTTTTTATTATAATATATATTTATGTTTCTGTTGTATTCTTACGTACACTATTACTCACTCGTGATCGTATTAATGCTTTCGATAAGATTATGAAGACTCATGCTCGCATCAGTTGTCTCCTGATAAGTCGAATCCCCCATTCCAATTCCTCTCGAGAGTTTCGTCAACTTCTGTGAGGTCTAAATCACTGAATTAAAGCACATAATGAATTTTTTATGATGGTAACAAAACTTGCTTTTATTAATTCGACTTTCAGCGGTCTTAGATCCTTGATGAAGAGAGCTTGTCGATTGCCCATCACATCACAAATTCGTGTCCACCTACAGGGTGATTCGCTGTAATGATAAATACGATAAGGTTGCTGAAACTCCAGGGACACAAATTACAAGGATTCGTACTTCATTTCAGTCCCCGGTGGGTTGCCATTCTCCGGATGGGCCATCTGAGTACAGTTTTTGTAATCGTGAGAACGATTCACACAGAGACAGGGACGGTGAAGGGAGGGTGACTCACAGTGAAGATGAGAACAGAAGGAAACGTGAGAGTGGGGCAAGGGAGATTACCAGACTGAGAGATCTCCTTGCTCATCTCGCAAGCGGGTTCAGATGGCTCCGCCTTCCCATTATTGCGCAACTGTATGCAAAAGAACGACCATACTTCGTAGTCTCACACAGTAGGTGACTCAAGGGCGTAGGTGAGAAGGAGTAATATCATTATCTGTTTGCTTGAAGAACTTCTTTCTCTTCGAACATTTCGAAATGCGTCGTCTGACAACTCGATCTCTGCATCTGTATCTCTGTATAAGCACGATACAGCGATGGAGAGCAAGATACGGAGAGATAAGCTAGATGTAATGACATACCACATTTTGAAATCCGGAGAGTTTCTTTATTATGAGCTTGGTACTGACAATCAGATTTAATTTGACTACAACTATTTTCTGTCACCGGCAGTCGCCATGTCAAATGTAAATCGAGTACAAAACCATCCAATTACATTTGCGTTTGTGAAATTTCACTACTCTTTTGTCTACTTTGTACAATCAGAAGGGTAAGACAAATAAGATACGGTTCCGAACACTATGTGGTACACACAACAGATAGGAGCATTTCTCTGAGTTCAAGAGTATTGCTATGCGTTTAGTAATGCTTCTAAATGCCACTCATCGAGAGTTACTAAACCCCAATAATTGAGCTTCTTTAAAAAAATTATAGCATAAAAATCAATAGTGTTGCAACGGTTGAGGTACAACAACAAAACATCATGAAACGATGCGACTAGTCTACACGATGACTCAACATAATCACCCCTTCGCAGAGGCTGCAGAATTGGTAGTGACGACTTGCATCTTGATATCCTCGGCTGTTACGTTTTTCAGGCAGTACTGATAGAGAACTTCGATGACACCCTACAAAAGATATGCCCTGATTATGGAAGATGTACGATCTCGCAAGTCTGTAAGTAACTTAATGTAAAGGGGTTTATGGAAGGATTAATGTCATATTCCTCACCCCTGCAATCGAGAGGCCCAGTGTTACGATCGAAAATATGTGCTGATCCGGATAGAAGACGGCGATTGAGGCCGAGACGAACAGGGAAAGTTTGACGACCAGCTGAGATTGAAAGGGTACGGTATGATAGTTGGTACGGTGAGTCATGGTCGAACTGGCATAGAAAACATCTCCATGCCTACGAGATTGGATAAGTCCTAATAGTGGTTAAAATCTGTTGGTCAGACCTGTGCAAAATTGATCACATCCCTCAACCACCATCTCCTCTCCGTTTTCTTGTCCACGAATTTGAGCAGTTTCTCCAGCATCTCCAAGTTTCGATCGATGCGCTCTTTGAGGGAGTGCTGGAAGGAATAGTGGTATAAAATAGTGACTTTGCGCATTTAGACTTAGATGGCTTGCCCGGGAACGTGAATACCAACCTCTCTAGCCCCAGACGGTTAAAGACTCAGACAAGACATAGGTAGTGTGTGGCATTTGTGCAACCCAAGTGGACTGCAATAGCTACCGTAACCTAGAATTCTGTAACATAACCGTATCCTACCGTAGCTACGGCTTACTTTATTATCATACCTTATCGACGGATGAAGCCTCTCTGGGAGATTCAGAATGTGCAGACTTTGTGCCCTGAATCAATAAAAGTACAATCAGTTTGTTTCGTTTCCAAAACTACTTGCGAATTCATTCGCGGTACAATTGGCGAGCCTTTGTGAGCTCTTTGAATGCACATGGTCATGGACTGTATTGATCAATTTCGGCTCGTATCTGCGTTTTGGCGCAACCTTTTCCGAATATTATTCCCTCCCCACATTCAGAGCTGCTGGAGCAGGGGCCAAAAATATTGAGTTCTGTATATCAGTGCGTTCGCCTAAGAATCGCACATTTCCTAGGAATTTCGGTACAGCAAAAAATGACCCTTCGTGATCAACATAGATTATGATAGCCATAGGCACCCTACATCGATTTCTGTTATCGACATTACCCTATCATTCTCATTTGCATAATTACATGCATCCAAAGTTTGACTACTTTTCAACATTTCATTGAATAATTTCGCGGAAACGCGTCCGTCCGAAATTTTGGTTACTGACTAATCTTGACATGCTGAATCCACCTATGTTTTCAGATTATGTAAATTCGTAATTTGAATTTTATCACTAAATTTCAAACCCTGATTTCTCAGAGATAAGGCCGAACACCTCGCCAATTTTTTTATATGTCATGTCTATTGGTATGATCTACCCAGAAAAAAAATTTCAGCCAATTTCGTTGTCAGCCTGAGGAGTTACAGCCTAAAATCCAACCCTTTATTTTAGAGAAAAGCCCCTCATTTCGACCCATTCACCCACCCGCGCGGCGTGAAATGATAAATAAGTGAAGGAAATGAGATGAATTTGTTCATTTCACGCCGCGCAGATGGGCGCGCAGGTGATGAATGAGGCGAAATGAGGGGCTTTTCTCTAAAATAAAGGTTTGAGTTTTAGGCTGTAACTCCTCAGGCTGACAACGAAATCGGCTGAAATTTTTTTTCTGGGTAGATCATACCAATAGACATGACATATCAAAAAATTGGCGATGTGTTTTTCTTTATCTCTGAGAAATCAGGGTTTGAAATTTAGTGATAAAATTCAAATTACGAATTTGCATAATCTGAAAACAGGTTGATTCAGCATGTCAAGATTAGTCTGTAGCCAAAATTTTAGCCCGATCGGAAGCGATTCCGCGAAATTATTCTATGAAATGTAGAAAAGTAGTCAAACTTTGGATGCATGTAATTATGCAAATGAGATTGATTGGAACATGGAGATAACAGAAATCGATGCAGGGTGCTTAGGGCTATCAAAATATATGTTAATCTCAGTCGGTCATTTTTTGCTGTACCAGAGGGGGTGCGATTTTTAGGCGAACGCACTGATATTTACATATTAATAGCTGCCGTACCGCTTCGTTCTCTTGAATTTGGTTGCACTTCTTCCGCTTCTCAACGCACTTTTCGTCCTCGTCGATCAGCTGAAATTATTGATGAGTATCTTCGTACTGATATAAACTACCTTACCTATTCCCATAAAATCCACCGACACAAACATGCACAAAAAGAGCCCTGATTATCGCTTTTTAAGAAAAAACAACTTCGATGGTGGAAAAATGATGGAAAAATGATGGTCCATCATCGTGGAGAATGGACTCGGTATACGGTACTAAATACCTCATCGATAACTCTGTTCAGCACAGCGAGATCCATTGCACAGTGTCTGAGCATTTCATTCTCGTCCGGAGAAACGTTGAGAAGAGCATTGCCTTAGTATTGTTTTGTCCATAATCATATATACTAAGCAACAACAGCATCTTTAAGTACTCACACGTGATCATATTGATAACATCGAGCAGATTATGGAGGCTCACGCTCGCGTCCTTTATTGCTTTATACGACATTTTTCTCTCGATTTCCACCTGGAGTATCGCCAGTTTCTGGGAGGTCTGAAATTGTCAACTGTATTACTTAAATTGGCTACATTCCGAACTATGAGTTTCCGAGTTCATAAAATATTAGATCATAACCGTTTACATTGAAACATAGGACAAGCTTGAATTACCTAAAATAATTATATAAAACTTGCATGAATGAGAGAACACTTCATTGGGCGAAGCACTCGAATGAAACCTTCCTGTCGATTGCCAATCACATTGCATATACGTGTCCATGAGCAGCAACCGGACGATTTTTCTTCTTCTAATTCCAAGCGTATGCGCCTGTAAGTAACTATCATTAACCTCAAACATCACAATTAGTAGATTCATGTATCAAGCATACAACCCATCAGAATTCTTACTGTGGTATGTCAGTCACACTGTCTTGATCCTGCCGTTTACGCAACACATTGCCCAAAATATCCGTCATCGAGAAGCAACCAGGCGATGTGCTGTTGTGATTACCACTGAATGTACGTTATTGAAGGAGCTGATGCTGATATTAGGCATGAATTTTCGAAGGATACGATAGAAATGTCAGAACAATTCAATGTTTATTCCACTTTGGGGTACAGGGTCGCAGAGATTAAGGCAGGGAAACAGCCTTCTGTCGTTGTAGTCGAACGATTTGGGAAAGGATTTGGAAGAAAAGATTTGTGGAGTGTCATTTGCTCAAGCGCAATTCAACTAGTAACGCACGAGTCAATCAGAATTCTTACGGTATATCAATCGCGGTCAACTGTTTTGTGTTGTCGCCGGCCTTTTGAGATGGGAAGGAACTGTCCATCTGAAAAACA
The DNA here is from genome assembly GCA_900490705.1 of Pristionchus arcanus. NCBI lineage: Eukaryota > Metazoa > Nematoda > Chromadorea > Rhabditida > Neodiplogasteridae > Pristionchus > Pristionchus arcanus. The sequence goes on from LS487559.1 coordinate 59,046, forward strand.
ATCTAATAATTTTGCGCTGAATTCGAAACCAGTTCAATCTCTAAATTTTACACGCGTTTCTCTTTGACGATAATAGCAAAAGGCTGTAAGCAATGAAATATTCCCCAATCGCCAACGATCAAATATTACAGAATCAATGAATTCGAGTTCCGGATGATCCATGCGAGCTCGATCTGTAAACTTTAATGTTTTTTTAACTAACAGAGACCAAAAGTGTCAGGAAAGTGTATTAGGAAATTACGTCATTGGCCTAGCGTTACAGTTTCTTTTGAACTTCATACTCTCTCACGTTCTCTACAAGAAAAGATGAGAAATCGGTGTCAGATCTCACAACATCTACACGGTCAGAAAAAAGAAGCGAGCAAACTCTATCCACGACTAATCACAGGAAAGCAAGGAAAAACTAGAAAGATAAAGGAACCCTTCTCTTTTCTCTCGTGTCCCTCATCAGAGACTCACATCAACATTTTCGTCTCTCCATGTTGCCTTATCTCTCGTCAGTCAGAGATACGAGAGACTATTGAGAAATGAGACAGACCGTCCAACGGGTGTCACGTTAGCAAGGTGTAATGTGAAATGCAACTCAAAGGCGTACCTCTTGGAAGTGAATGCACATCAAATACTAAAGTCGTCCTTTTAGTTTCCTTACTATCACACATTTTCGGTGATGAACTTTCACTCTTTATCTCCTCTTATCTTTCGCAATCCGGAGATGTGGAACACTGCGACGTGCACACGAGAACAGATTTTCATAATGACGATGAAGAGGGCTTATCGACTACCCATCACATCACAGAATCTTCTTCACCTGTAATGATAAATACGATAAGGTTGCTGAAATTTCATGGATTCAAGTTATAAGGAATCGTACGGAATTTCAGCTTCCAGAAGTGCCTCCTGCTCGGATGGGGTGCGATTGTTCATCTGAATACAGTTACCGTAATCATGAGAACGAGGAACGAGGAGACAGGGACGGTGAAGGGGGTGGGGGTGACTTACGGTGAAGAAGGGAAGAGGAGACGTGAGAGAGAGGATGAGGAGGGGTCTACTACACGCCACCGGCTCGAACCCGAGTGATCCTCTCCCTGATCTCTCCAACGGATACAGATGGCTCCGCCTTCCCATCATGGCGCAACTGTTTGCAAGAGAACGTCTCACGCGCTCTGCTATTGCTCACCTAATGTGCCACCTAATATCTCATCTAATAGGCCACGAATCATTACACAATTAGGTGAGTTGTTATAGGTGGCCTATTAGGTGAGCAATACCAGAGCATCTATCACATTTTGACGTGAACTTGTTTATTGTTCCGCGCGTAAATTCCGCGCGTCCGCGCGCGCGCGAAATTGCTATTAAATGATACATTCGCGTCGCGCATTTCAAAACTCAAAGGCGTAGGTGAGAAGGAGTAAAATCATTATCAGTATTTGAAAGATTGAGTAGGTGGAGTAAAGTTACAAATCGTCATATATGAGGCGAATCACGAGAGAATCTACCACCCCGCGTCAGTATGCAAAAGTTTTCTCAATCCGGCCCAAAAATCAACCAAAAGTACTTTCTGTGATGCTCTTTCAAACTGCGCTTCCGAAATCTCGATATCGATTTTTATTTTCATGTTACGGTAGATCAAAGATCAAGTACTCGGTGATTTTCGCTGAAATTCGCTCTACGAAATTAATAATAAGAGACTATAAAATTTTTGTGTCTGTCTGTCCGTCCGTATGTATGTATGTGGGTATGTATGTGGGTATGTATGTATGTCACGCTCCTGAAATTGCTTAAAATCGCCCTTTTCGCTCGTTTTCAAGCCTAACTCCTTCAGCAAAAGACTTATAGAGAAATTTTTTTCCAAAAAAAAATCGATAATTGATTTCGTCATCATTATGCAATAATTCGTCTTTCGCGCCGTTCTCACCGGAAACTCAACCAAATCGATCATGTAATGAACCAAATGACTAGTAATGAAATTCTCGAAAAAATCAATATCCTATTTCATCATCACTATGCAATATTACGTAATGATGATGCAATAATTCGTTTTTTTACGCCGTTTTCGCCGGAAACCGACCAAATCGATCGTGCTTGGCATCAAACTTCTCGTAATAAAATTTTTCAAAAAATCGATAATCAATTTCGTCATCACTATGCAATATGACGAAATACTTGTTTACAAAAC
>LS487559.1:62101-91923 GCA_900490705.1 Pristionchus arcanus
GGGTCGCTCGAGGCCTCACGAGCCTTTCGCAAGCGTTTGCAGATGACTGGGATAAAACCTTAATACGACACCTAGCGAACGAGCGAGCGCAGCGCTATTCACCTAAAAAAATGAAACTTAAAAATACACTTTCACGATCGCGGAATGCTCGTGAGAAATAGTTTGCAAAGGCCTCACGAGCCTTTCGCAAGCGTTTGCAGATGACTGGGATAAAACCTTAATACGACACCTAGCGAACGAGCGAGCGCAGCGCTATTCACCTAAAAAAATGAAACTTAAAAATACACTTTCACGATCGCGGAATGCTCTTGAGAAATAGTGCGTTTGCAAATGACTGGTTAAGCGTTGCGAAGCGTTTGCAGTTGACTGGGATAACCCGGCGACACCTAGCAAACGGAGCGAGCGCAGCGAGCGTAGTTTGCTAGTTCGCTCTACGAAATTAATAATAACTCAGTTCAAAATAAAGATTTCTTCTCATACTAAGTTGGACTCGAGAGAGGGTAGCTTGGGCAACATTTCGTAATTGAAAAACTCATTCCTGGTAGATGCGCTCATGCGGAGCGGTCTTAAGCCATATTAGATAGCCTAACTGTGGGGATACCGATTTCCGCAAAAGGTTAGTATGATTTTCCTAAAGTGCCTATATGTACCTCTAAAATATAAAAAAATCAGAAAATTCTGAGAGGGGAAAAATTTTGGGGGCGCACTTTAGTGTCCCGACCCACGAGTGATTATCAGAAATATAAGCTTATTCATAACCAATGGGGTCCCAATTTGTTCAAATTCGTAGGAAAATATTATAAAAATACATAAAAAGACCTTTAGCACACTTTAGATGGTCAAAAATTGAAGAGAAAGTGTGATTTAACTCTTCATTTTTCTTCATTTTCATGTGGGCCTAAAATAATGCTCTTCCAGTTTTTCTATGATTTAAAAATTTGCATAGGGTCACTTTTTTGTGTAGAATTCGAAAATCGGCCTTAGAAAGACGTATCTTCAAAACCCACCCTTGCGCTGATTCTCACCCCTCTTTGTCAGAGTGTTTGTGGGAACTGATGAATATGGCTATTATCCTGGGCATGTTATAGTAGTTATTAAAGATCTCGACGAACTGAACATTTTCGTGGAAAAAGTGAAGAGTTTTTTCTTCATTGAAGAGTGTTATGACAATTTGAAGATTTCGGCTCTTCAATATTCGGACCGCTAAAACACCCGATTTGCAATTCATAATATTTAATTTTATCACTTAAAATAACTCAATGGATGATATTAAGCAACTTTTGAACTTTTGAGGCGATTCCAAACATTTTTATTTGTTGTTGAAATTTTGGTCCCAAGATCCGAGGTTGAAAAAAGTGAATAGTCTGGAAATGCTTGGAATCGCCCCAAAAGTTATAAAGTTGCTTAATATTTTCCGCTGAGTTATTTTAAGTCATAAAATTAAATATTATGAATTTCAAATCGGGTGCTTTAGCGGTCCGAATATTGAAGAGCCGAAATCTTCAAATTGTCATAACACTCTTCAATGAAGAAAAAACTCTTCACTTTTTCCACGAAAATGTTCAGTTCGTCGAGATCTTTAATAACTACTATAACTTGCCCAGGATAATAGCCATATTCATCAGTTCCCACAAACACTCTGACAAAGAGGGGTGAGAATCAGCGCAAGGGTGGGTTTTGAAGATACGTCTTTTTAAGGCCGATTTTCAAATTCTACACAAAAAAGTGACCCTATGCAAATTTTTAAATCATAGAAAAACTGGAAGAGCATTATTTTAGGCCCACATAAAAATGAAGAAAAATGAAGATTTAAATCACACTTTCTCTTCAATTTTTGACCATCTAAAGTGTGCTAAAGGTCTTTTATGTATTTTTATAATATTTTCCTACGAATTTGAACAAATTGGGACCCCATTGGTTATGAATAAGCTTATATTTCTGATATTCACTCGTGGGTCGGGACACTAAAGTGCGCCCCCAAAATTTTTCCCCTCTCAGAATTTTCTGATTTTTGGATATTTTAGAGGCACATATAGACACTTTAGAAAAATCATACTAACTTTTTGCGGAAATCGGTATCCCCACAGTTAGGCTATCTAATATGGCGTAAGACCGCTCCGCATGAGCGCATCTACCAGGAATGAGTTTTTCAATTACGAAATGTTGCCCAAGCTACCCTCTCTCGAGTCCAACTTAGTATGAGAAGAAATCTTTATTTTGAACTGAGTTATGATTAATTTCGTCGAGCGAATTTCAACGAAAATCACCGAGTACTTGATCTTTGATCTACCGTAACATGAAAATAAAAATCGATATCGAGATTTCGGAAGCGCAGTTTTAAAGAGCATCACAGAAAGTACTTTTGGTTGATTTTTGGGCCGGATTGAGAAAACTTTTGCATACTGCCGCGGGGCCTCTCAAATGGGCGATTCTCTCGTGATTCGTCTCATATATGAGGCTGTTCGCGTAAGAATCGGACAAATCCGAGGGGAGTTGGCACAGCTCAAAAATCACGCTTCTCTGTAACAGTGGTCTCTTGGGTTCTCGAGGGTGCTGATAACGGTGGGCATGTTCATTTTTCATGTCGATGTTTCGTTGGCTCCAGATGTCGTGACGTCGAAAACAGCTTTTCTAGTTTTGCTCCCTCTACAAAAGACATAAAATTAGGCGAATTTGGCTTTAGAGGTAGAATTACATGCTTGTTTAGACTGGCTACTTCTTTTTTATGGATTATAAAAATAATTTTGTAAAATGGCAGTTCTCGCCGAGTTAATTGGGCAACGGGAGAGTATCATAGATCGGACCGGAATGTCGCAAGGATTCCAAAACTATTTTTAAATTCTCATAAAAGCGTCTGCCAAAGGTTTTACATGATATATGTTTACAGCCTGTGATCTACCTTGATCGGAGGTTTTAAACAGGTCCAGTCTCTCCTTCCCATCGATCCTTCCCCTCCTCTTTTTGGGCGAGAGCAGGGGAAAGGAAAAGAGTCGCGAGGGGAAGCGATCGATGAGAAGATCGAAGAGAGTCGGCCTGTTTACAACCTCCGATCAGGGTAGATCACAGGCTGTAAAGTGGTAGAAAGATGGCTAAATTTACTTACAAGAAGGGTAACTATATATCATGTAAAACCTTTGGCAGACGCTTTTTTTTGAGAATTTAAAAACATTTTGGGAATCCTTGCAAAATTTCAGTCCGATCTATCCTACTCTCCCGTTGCCCAATTAACTCAGCGAGAACTTCCATTTTACAAAATTATTTTTGTAATTCATAAAATAAGAGACCTTTCACGAGAGAACGTACCTTCTGGGATGGGGCGACGGACGACTTTTCTGCAACCCATCCCAATATTTCACGGGTGTTGCACCCATACCGAGTGCTGATAATATGAAGGGTTCTAGTGCACTCTCCGAGAAATGCCAGACACCACCCAAAAAAAGTCGGATTTTTCAACCAAATTTTTTATTCGTTTTAATAACTTAATCCGGTGTATTTTTGCATGGAGATTCCAAAAAAATCATTTTGGATGGTATACAACAACGTTGAAAGATCGAAAATCATTTTTTTCGTCGATTTTCATTTTTCCTGGAAATTTTTTTCCCACGTTACATTGGGTTCTTTACAGATTCGAAATCTCCGTGAAAAACTGACTTTGAAAAAAAATTTTCAGCCCGATCGGAATGGGGGCCCGACTTTTATAACAGTCCTTAGAGAGTGAACTTAGCGTTTTTTCACAAAATGGCCCATACGAAGAGGGCTCCCAATATTTGGCCGACACTTTTTTATGCCTCTAATGGTGTTTTTCTGTCATTATGAACCTATTTACGATTTTTCAAAAACATTTCGGCCTGAATTTCCGACATGACTCACCTCGACTTTTTTCACATAAGGGTCCCCCCTTATGTGAAAAATCGTTTAGGGGTCATATCAAAATTGGCCATAATAACATGTATGATTTCACTAAAAGTAACATAAAAATAATTTTTAAGCACCCTAACATACTTTTTGTTGGGTTGGAAGTTCTATTTCAACATGACCCCCAACATGATTTTTCACATAAGGGGGGGGACCCTTATGTGAAAAAAGTCGAGGAGAGTCATGTCGGAAATTCAGGTCGAAATGTTTTTGAAAAATCGTAAATATGTTCATAATGACAGAAAAACACCATTAGAGGCATAAAAAAGTGTCGGCCAAATATTGGGAGCCCTCTTCGTATGGGCCATTTTGTGAAAAAACGCTAAGTTCACTCTCTAAGGACTGTTATAAAAGTCGGGCCCCCATTCCGATCGGGCTGAAAATTTTTTTTCAAAGTCAGTTTTTCACGGAGATTTCGAATCTGTAAAGAACCCAATGTAACGTGGGAAAAAAATTTCCAGGAAAAATGAAAATCGACGAAAAAAATGATTTTCGATCTTTTAACGTTGTCGTATAGCTTCCAAAATGATTTTTTTGGAATCTCCATGCAAAAATACACCGGATTAAGTTTTTAAAACGAATAAAAAATTTGGTTGAAAAATCCGACTTTTTTTGGGTGGTGTCTGGCATTTCTCGGAGAGTGCACTAGAACCCTTCATATTGGGCCAAATATCAGCACTCGGTATGGGTACAACACCCGTGAAATATTGGGATGGGTTGCAGAAAAGTCGTCCGTAGGGTAGGTACGCTTTCTCGTGAAAGGTCTCATAAGAAGTAGCCAGCATAAACAAGCATCCAATTCTACCTCGGAAGCCAAACTCGCCTAATTTCAGGTCTTTTGGAGAGTGAGCAAAACTAGAAAAGCTGTTTTCGACGTCACGACATCTGGAGCCAACGGAACGTCGACATGAAAAATGAACATGCCCACCGTTATCAGCACACTCGATAACCCGAGAAACCACTGTTACAGAGAATCGTGATTTTTGAGCTGTGCCAACCATTGTTCGATTCTTAACCGAATGGCCTCTTAAAAGAAGTTATGATTTTTCAAAGTTGCAAATTTTAGCCTTGCGCCCGGCATACTGTTCGGAATACTGTTTTTCTTAGAAAATTCAGTTTTTTTCTGATCTTTACTTCATTTGTGTGTCCAGATCCCTTCAAGTGAAGATGACCTTCGATTAAATCGATGCACTGCGATTTGACCCACGAATAGAATCTCATTACCAAGAGTGAGAATATTTCCAGAATTCTCCGTAGTTTACATCTTGCTATGATCTATCATATATCTATTTTAGAATTCAAACAATATCAGTGCCACCATAGGTCTAATATCCATCCAATGTTAAATTTTCAAAGAGTTTCAAAAAGCAGTTAGGAAGAGATGTACAAAAATGTATTTTTAGCCTGAGAAAATACAGTAGCACCCTTACTCAACAGATCGAGTTGATGCAAAATGAAGTTCACCACGATGATCAGCACCCTCAAGAACCTCTTATCCAGAATATATTAAATAATTGCTGTTCCATCCCCTTCAGAGCATCGTTCGATTCTTAGGCAACTAGCCTCAGTTACAGAAGAGAGATTTCGTTAACATCAATCTCGATATATATATTTCAGGCGAAGCAACAAGCGAAAATTTAGAGCATGGAGATCAACAAATGGCGCAAACACGCGGATGATTGGTTCACAGATGAAGAGTCGGAGTGTGAAGAATTCGATTTTTCGATTATTACACATTTATCAAGAGGTCGGGTTAGGTGAGAGCTCTGATGTGCATGGCATTCCAACTGGCTTTTCTTGCTTCGTTGAGAAAGTTCGGGCCAATAGTCTTGCGGAAGATGTCGCTCCATCTAGTCATTGGTCGACCTCTTCTTCTTTTCCTTGTCGGGAACCATTCGATCACAGATCGGCTCCACTTCCAGTTGTCGTCATTCGCGATCTTGTGCAACCAAAACCATTTCCTTTTCTGCGCATTCCGAACAAAATCCTGAATTCGAGTTGAATCTCGCAACCGCTCATTAGAGACATGATCAAGCACAGTACAACCTACCATCCATCTTTCCATTCGACGTTGAGCCACAGATAATCGATTCATTTGTGCATTGGTCAGAGCCCAACATTCGCAACCATACAATACCGCGGGGAGAATGCAGCCATTGAATAAGCGACGTTTGTGAGCCATTGGGATACCCCGATTTATGAGAAATGAGCGGTGTTTATGAAATGCCCCATACCCTGCTTGAATTCTTCGTGTTATTTCCCAGTCGTCAGTCCCGTTAATTGTTATCCCACTTCCCAAGTATACCACCTTTTCCTGCAATTTTACAACCTTACCAGCTACTTTGACTACTCTGGGTAGGGGTTTGGATGTACTCTGGGTAGGGGTGTGAAGAATACTCAAGAATAATCACTGAAGATACTCAAGACATTGACGATTCTGATGCGGATGACGTCACGGGAGATATCAATTCCGAAAGAAGGGATGAGGAGCGAGATTATGTCACCGAAGATGCCTACGATTGTTTAGCGAAACCTTGTAGAAATAATGTTTGATTCGTAGATTTAATTTGTGTTCTTTTCGTGGTAAAATCAATAAATTTTATTGTTAATTTTTAGGCCATTCCTGGCTCTCACTCTCTAATGCAACTAGTTGTTTACGACGGCAAACTCAACGAATGACTAGTTGCTTTGGAATAAAAGCAACTACTTGTTCGTTGCATAACTAGTTGACTCTAGTGACTAGTCTACACGATGACCCAATTTGATCATCCCTTCGCACAGGATGCAGAATTGGTAGTGACAACTTCCATCTTGAGGTCATCGGCTGATACATTTTTGAGGCAGTACTGATGTAGAACTTCGACGATACCCTACAATAAATTTTTCGTGATTCTACGACCTCGCGATTCTGTAAGTATATGAGGCCGTTTATGTTAGGATCAACAACACTCAAGGGGGGTCGGGAACAGGTTTAAAATCGAAAGTGCTCAAAAGTTGGCCCTAGGGATTATTTTCGATGCTGAACAACCTGGTATGGTCGATTTCGCAATATGTCCCGTTTTCGCTGCAGGGGGGCACCCCCTTATTTTGCATGAAAATGCGTTTTTCGAGTTTTTCTCGTCAGAAACGAGTCAAAAACTCGTAAAATCTAAAGCATATACCAGAATTTCGAGCTCTATCTCTAAAAAATGATCAGCTCAACGTGCTCTTCAATTCGGAAAATTTTATTTTTCGTCTTTTCACAATTATCGATACAAAACATCTTTAGTGACAGTCAAATATCTAACTAAATAGCTCATAAAAACATGCTCTTTCACTTGCCCAAAGGATTTTGCCCGCACTCTATTGGGCCAAACATCGGCTTTTTCTCGAAAACAAAATTAATCATGACAATTCAACATAACCACGAGATAGAGATCGAAATTTGGGCATATAGTTTTAGAATTTACGAGTTTTTGACTCGTTTCTGACGAGAAAAACTCGAAAAACGCATTCAAAAAGACGGGGTGCCCCTCTGCAGCGAAACGGGACATATTGCGAAATCGACCATACCAGGTTGTTCAGCATTGAAAATAATCCCAAGGGCCAACTTTTGAGCATTTTCGATTTTATACCTGTTCCCGACACTTGTTGATCCTAACGCAAACCGCCTCATATCAGTGCGTTCGCCTAAGAATCGCCACTTTCTTCTAAAATCCGTACAGCAAAAAGTGACTCGTTGGTTTTTTCACATATTTTGATAGCCCTAATGGCCCTCTATCGATTTCAGTTATTCTCATGTATCTGCGACCTTAATTGGCTTAAAGAAAGCATCCCACGAACCGCGCGAGCGATTATGCAAAGTGAGGAATGAGAGGGGCGCTCTCCTCATTCCGAAAAAAATGCAGGTAACGAGCGAGAGAGCATATGGTGACTTGGGAGTTTCGAAAGTGTTATCGGCTAACAGCGGCCCACCACCTCACATCGAGAACTCAGTTAGCCAGATATTCGTGGGACACCTTCTTTAACTACGGTAGGTCAAAGTTAGGCACTTTTTAGGGATTTTCTAACGTAAAACGGAACAATGACTTTCAAATCGGCTGAAAATCGGGTTCCAGGGCTAGTTTCATGCGTTGATCTCGCCTGTACACTTTATTTTTCATGATTCCAAAATTTGCATATTCATGAAAATTTCAATCGAACTTTTCTCGAAAACGAGGAAAAACGTAATTCTAAATTTTTGATATATTGTAGCCATTCAAAGTCATTGTTCCGTTTTATGTTAGAAAATCCCTAAAAAGTACCTAACTTTGACCTGCCGTAGTTAAGCCAATTAAGGTCGCAGATACATGAGAAAAACTGAAATCGATAGAGGACCATTAGGGCTATCAAAATATGTGAAAAACCCAACGAGTCACTTTTTGCTGTACGGTGTGGTGGCGACTCTTAGGCGAACGCACTGATATGAGGCCGTTTGCGTAAGAATCGAGCAAATTCGGATGGGTCTGGCACCGGCCAAAAATTTCATTCCTCTGAAACATTGCCATTTGTGGTTCTTGAAGGTGCTGATGACGATAGGCACATTCATTTTGCTCGTAGTGCACCCGTTAGCTCCAGATGACGTCGCGTCGAAAACACATTTCCTTGAATATCTCTGCAGTCATTATATATAATTCTATAAAACTTTGGCGTAAGATGTGGAAATAGATGGAAGTCACGCCTGTTTTTGTAATTTTTCGATTATAAAATAAATAAAGTTGTAAAATGGACATTTTTGCGGAGCCATAGGCATCGGGAGCGAGTAGGACAGATCGGACCGGAATGACGAAACAATTCGAAATCTGTTTTAAAATCGAATCTAAGTGGTCGCCATAACGAGATAATCTACTTATAGTGTATCTAGCTTGTAACTAAATCTGCACATCCTTCTCCTTGTTGACTTCCGATCTTGTATCGATCGGTGTCTCCTTCCCGAGACAGGCGAGAGAGCACAAAGCATGGGAAGAGGTCAAGGTAGAGAGACTCGGGTAGATCGGAAGATCGGAAGTCCGAAGATCTGCACAGGGGGAAGGATGCACAGATTTACTTACAAGCCAAATACACTATAAGTTGATTTTCTCGTTATGGCAACCACATAGATTCGATTTTGAAACAGATTTGGAATCGTCTCATCATTCCGGTTCGATCTGTCCTACTCGCTCCCGATGCCCATGGCTCCGCGAAAAGTTTCATTTTACAACTTAATTGATTAAAAAATCGAAAAATTACAATAACAGGCGTGACCGACATCCATTTCCATATTCTACGTCAAAGTTTCATAAAATTAGATATTATGGGTGCCGAGATATTCCAGGAAATTTGATTTCGACGTGACGTCATCTGGAGGGCAAAATGAATGTACCTATCGCCATCAGGATCCTCAAGAACCCCAAATGGCAATGTTTCAGAGAATTCACATTTTTGATCTGTGCCAACCCTTGCTCGATTTTTACGCAAACGGCCTCATATAATTTCAAAAGAGTGCGGAAAAAGCATTCCTCACCCCAGCGATCGCGAGCCCCAGTGTTACGAGAGAGAATACGTGTTCACTCGGGTAGAAGACGGCGATTGAAGCAGAGACGAAAAGGGAAAGTTTGATGGCCAGCTGAGATTGATGCTCGGTACGAAAGGTCATATTGATAATCGATACTTTGACTAAAGAAAAAATCACAACATCCTACGTTAGTGATGCAGTCTTATTGAGTGCATAAGTTCACTTGATGAGTATCTAAGAGTGACTTTCTGAATCAAGCAAAAAAATGTTGGCATTAGCCAAAAAATCGAATTTCTCCAAAATGTATGGGTGAGTGGCACTCATGGAGTGTACCTCGGTGCTAGCATATTTAGAGACCGCAACGAGGTAGACCGAATCTATCCTAAGGTCATGTTTTGGTGCTCAAAGTATCCCTCTTGGTCTGAATAAGATAATACTTTTTAGCATTTGTCGATATCTCATTTCTAAGCCGAGTTATGAGCCAAAAACCATGCGTTCTGGGCACAACTGAGAAGTGGTCAAAACCAGGACGACGCAAAAGGGGGCGGAGCCTATTCCACGCTCTTTCCCAAAGTTCGAAGACTATAGCTTCGCTGAGTCGTGAGAGATAATTCTTGGGAGAAATCGCTCCTTACCCAGGCAGCGCGCGTTTTGCATAAGGGACGCGAGATGGAGAAGGGAAGAGCTCCTTTTTTCGCCCCTTCCTTCGCATTTGACTAGCCCCGCCCACGATCACACTGTGTTTAGCGCTAATCGGATTCGAATAAATATGCGCGTACTGTAAACTTTAAAACGATTTGGCAATTCGGAGAGTTCAGCAATTCTAGATTTTTCTTCTCTAAAAATCTCCGAAAAATCGACGAAACATTCTGAACAATGGGCGCTATGTTACATGCTCTAGAAATGCCTTAACCACATATTCCTCGCTCCAATATCTCGGTTTTGACCGATTTAGACTAATCCGATCATAGCGCCCATTGCACAGTTTAAGGAGGGCCTCGAGATCTATCCAACGCGATATTGATCGTCCAAATTGCTTTGCCACGCTTTGCCATTTTCATGCGCAGGTTTTAGACGATTCCCTGTCCCTCCTAAGGGGGCGGAGCCTGCGTTCTCTAAGCATATTTGCAGTGGAGCGAAGCGCCACTGCAATTTGGGTCCCTACACCATTTTCCCCTACGTTATTTCCGGCCCACAAGACACGGGAGGGAGGTCAAAATTTCAAAGTGCGCCTAAGCTCACCAAATTTTGCAGGCATCCGTCCCATGGTCTGAGGATGTCCCAAAAAAATTTTTGTGCTAAAATCTCAAAGGAGCGCCAAATGGCAGGCACCCCGAGGGGGTCATTTTAACCACGCGCACTATTTTCCAACACCTCGTCGGCATTGACCTAAGCTCACCAATTCTGGCCGTTAAGCTTTTGGGCCTATTCTAAGGTTCACTTCTTCGAATTGGGAGCTTAGGTGCATTTTGCGTCGAGTTATGGACGTCCAAAGTTTGCACTATGACTGAGTGAAGGCGAGCGGGCAGAGCGTGGTGAGGAGGGGAGGGAGAGGAGATAGAGCGCCCGCTGAGCTCGCTCCACATGTGCCTCGTGGTGTAGTGGATAAGAGGACTGCCTCGCTCGCAGTTGGAGCTGGCCCTCCCAGGTTCGACTCCATCTACTGGAAAATCTTTTGCCTTATTTTTAGCTCGTTGCTCGGACGTCAGGAATGGACCAGGGAATGTTTTTAAGTGTAAATCGTGGCGCAAGCGGTAAGGGAGTTGCTTTGCGTGCAAGAGGTTGCGGGTTCGACTCTTCCATGGCGTGAAAGTTTTTGCGACTTTTTTTTAGCATACTCTGTAGTAGGGTTGGCATAGCGACAACGAAAAAGCGGGCCCGTAATAGGTGCCTCTCTATTACGGACCCGCTACGTCTGGGAGAGAGGAGAGGGTAACGGACCCGCTACAATTCGCTAAGACTCGCTACGAGACTTGGTTTTAAAGAAAATTGAACGCATGGGAGTTTCGAAAGTATTATGGGGTACTCATGCCACATCATCTGACATCGAGAACTCAGTTAGCCAGATATTCGTGCCACCCCTTCTTTAACGCTCTCCCTCGAATCGTAATGAGTCTTAGCGAGCCGTAGCGGGCCCGCTACCCTTTTCCTCCCCTCACCCAGGCGTAGCAGGTCCGTAATAGAGAGGCGCCTATTACGGGCCCGCTATCTCGAATTGAGAGAGATCATCCCATGACGGGCCCGTTAAACTCGTTTAGCCAACCCTACTCTGTAGGGCTGGCTCAATAGGTGCACCCATGTATGATTGAAGTCAAACCAGGCGCGTCTAGGACGCACAATCGAAATCGCTCAAAAGTGAGTCAAAACCAGCGGAATCTTTATTCTGTTCACGATTGTGCAATACGTTTGCGGATATCATTATCATTCTTCTGGCGAGCGACTTTTTGGAGGGTTTGTGCATTTTACTTGGCGCTGTCGGGTGGCCCAGGGGGTCTGAGGGGTCGGTGGGCTGTACTTTACAGCATTTCAAGAATGAAATATATTTTACGCTGCGCATCAATAAAAGTAAGGGAATCCACTTTCCTACGGAAAGTGAGACGCTGGGTTTCTGTGAGAAACTCTAAAGGGTGCTTGATTTGGGTCCCCCCTTTTTGATAGCTTTGTGAATCTCAATAAAAGTAGTGGAATCTTCCTTGTTGGACTCAATAAAAGTAACGGAATATAAAATATCCAAAATTAATAAAAGTGGAGGAATCAGAAAAGTCGAAGCCCAAATTCGCGCTTACCTCGCCTCCAATTTGCAAATAAACGTATCAAAGTGTAACCAGGGACCATCGACCACCGAAGGCGATCGGTAGTATATGTTAACATTCGAACGCCTCCAATGTACCGTCAGCGGTCAGGCCTTGTGTTTCACAACGTCCAGTTGAGAAAAACACGGCACTTGCGCGAATTTGGGCTTCGACTTTTCTGAATCCTCCACTTTTATTAATTTTGGATATTTTATATTCCGTTACTTTTATTGAGTCCAACAAGGAAGATTCCACTACTTTTATTGAGATTCACGAAGCTATCAAAAAGGGGGGACCCAAATCAAGCACCCTTTAGAGTTTCTCACAGAAACCCAGCGTCTCACTTTCCGTAGGAAAGTGGATTTAGTGTTTCGGTTGGACCTCCGCCGAATGCGAACGAAGTTTGAATTGAAACATAACCCAACCGACTTTGTCAGTTCACAATCGATTCAAGTGATAGTTCAATAGGCACCACAGAGTAAATTTTCAAACTCATCCTAAAATTCCCATTTTGCTACTGTGGGGTGATAAACGATGCCGAATCATGATAGCGCTTTCAGAATTTTAAAATATTTCAATATAACCTAATGCAAGGCCATCCCTCCAAACTCCGCCCCCGTGGTGTAGCGACCGGCTATTAGATACGTCGCGTCGACGCGTCGCGGTCGTTGTTCAGTGGGGCAACTGTTATTCAACGTGTCTCAAGTTTCTTTTATGATCGAAATTAGTGTTTGTTTTCATTTAAATGAATTGAAATAAATGCGGAAGATACGCTAATACGAAAGAAAACACATTTTTAAAGAAGCAAATCGATTAAAGTCGAGTATTCAATCCGGAGCTACCGTAACTCGGTTAAGATGCTGTATTTTCATAGTCACTTTAGACGAGGTTCGCGCTCATGAATTTTGCAGTTCTTCTCTTGAAATTTTCTCACGATGGCCTACAATGTATTTCAAGAAGAATTGGGGAGGCGCGTGCCGTGAAACGGCTAAATAACAATTAAATGTGTAAAATATGTAAGAATCGAGAACTTCGAGACATATTTTTTTAATGTTCGCCTTCATGAATTGTTCTAATTTCTTGTCTATGACTTCCATATGCCCAAAACATTATTTTATGCACAAAAACTCAGAGGCGCATCACCTGATATTCGATTAATTTTAGAAAAGTGATTTTATCACGCAAATTTGAATTCCCGGGCGTTTCGACGTTTATCTTTTCGGTCGCAGACCTTCACCGGCACTCAAATTTTAAATTCCCGGACAAGGGTCCCTAATAGTTCAAAAAATGCGTGTAGCAACTTTCACAAATTGCTACCTTTTCCCCTGTTCCAATATCGAATTACATTATACCTAATTCGTAACCCAAATACCAATCAAAACATCAATTAATCATTTAAATAATGATTACCATCCAAATCAAACATGTCCTATTTTCTTCCAGTTGGCACCATGCCAAATTTCAAATACCGTCAGGGTCACTGATCTCTCACCACGACTTCTACCGTACACCAAATTTTGGGCCTATTTTCCTCCCCCTCGCCTTGCTTTTTCCACCTCATTCCACCTCATTCCACCTCATTCCACCTCATTCCTTCACGGAATCATCCACCCACCAAGAGATTATCGCCCTAGAGCGAGTCAAACCATCCAAGGGCCGAGTCCATATTCATCCATAGATCCCTACGAGGGTCTCATTTATTCCAGGGAACTCCAGGTTCCACCCAACTTACATTTAGAGGAACACCCTCATTCACTCATCCATCCATCCATCCATCCACTCCTTTCCCTTCCCTTCCCTTCCCCTTTCCCTCATTGTTATTGCCATAATAAACTTGTAATAATCAATTCCTCGTCCATCCACACCGCACCACACAGCACATTCTTCACCTACAGTATCCAGAACACCTCACACGCACTCTAAGCTATTCCCTGCTCCTTACGAGTATCGTGGACAGCTAGTTTGCATAATGCGCAATGCTTCAACGATTATACACCATATGTTTCATACCGATCAAGTTCCAACTCATTAACACAGGTATATCGAAAGTTTCAAAAAATCGATAATCAATTTCGTCATCACTGTGCAATATGACGAAATACTTGTTTACAAAACTGTTTTTCGGTACCGTACCACTTTCACCGTATACCAAAGTTGTCGACTAGGTCAAACTTTGTTCACTGGGTCAGATTTATGACGTTTATTTTAAATCGATGGAGTCTAAACTTCGATAAATAACGATAAATAACTATACAACTAGTTGTGAAAAAGTTTTGCAAACTTCATTCTTCGTCATCTCAGTTTAAGAGAGCGGATCGGTAATTTTCGACCATTTTCGACCACCCCCGGACACATGCCCCCCGAAATGAGAACCAGGGCCCCATACTGTGTACATGTATACCCCATGGCTGCATGTGAAACATGCCACTAATTGAATCCTCATTTGGCTTTGCCATCGTACAATAAACCTATCACAAAGTTAAAAAGTCGAAAAATCATATCTTTTGAACGCGACAAGCTAGACTCAAAAACTCTTTTGCAATGTACTAGGCATGACTAAAAACCAAAAATGAACAACTCCGAAAAATTTAACTCACTCTGCAACTATGATTTTTTGATCGAATTTTTCATATTTTGATGAATATCCTTCCAATGACGAAAAACCGGGAGCTAAATTTTTGCTTAAAAGTTACTTTAATGGATCCTTATTAAAATCCACATCAAGAGGGAATCAGGTTTTTCTGCGTTTTTGCTCTACTTAGGCTTGAATGTGCCTCACGTGGGGTCTCTGATGATGTTTACGGTCTTATGCGCTTACTCTATATGCGAATCACCCTTAAAATGCACAAATAATAAAGTTAGTACATTTTAGGAATAATCGTCACCATAGAAGTCTATTACAAAAATAAAAAAATTCCGGATTTTTTTGGACCATGACCCGGGGTTCATGCCTCCGAAATGGTCCACCACCATGAACCCCGGGTCATGGTCCAAAATTCAATCGAAATTTCATGATCGAGAAACTTCAAGTACTATACGCCAATACATACTACTATACCCCAACAATATACCGTAACCCCCAAGGTTGATCAAGGTTATCAGTCATCCATCAACTTTATTATTTGTGCCATTTTAAGGGTGATTCGCATATAGAGTAAGCGCATAAGACCGTAAACATCATCAGAGACCCCACGTGAGGCACATTCAAGCCTAAGTAGAGCAAAAACGCAGAAAAACCTGATTCCCTCTTGATGTGGATTTTAATAAGGATCCATTAAAGTAACTTTTAAGCAAAAATTTAGCTCCTGGTTTTTCGTCATTGGAAGGATATTCATCAAAATATGAAAAATTCGATCAAAAAATCATAGTTGCAGAGTGAGTTAAATTTTTCGGGGTGGTTCATTTTTGGTTTTTAGTCATGCCTAGTACATTGCAAAAGAGTTTTTGAGTCTAGCTTGTCGCGTTCAAAAGATATGATTTTTCGATTTTTTAACTTTGTGACCTAATATTGTACGATGGCAAAGCCAAATGAGGATTCTATTAGTGGCATGTTTCACATGCAGCCATGGGGTATACATGTACACAGTATGGGGCCCTGGTTCTCATTTCGGGGGGCATGTGTCCGGGGGGTGGTCGAAAATTACCGATCCGGTCTCTTAATAAAGCGGTCTCACAACTAGTTGTCTATTTATTTCACAACTAGTTGCGAAAGTGGAGTGGTGGAATGAAGAGAGTTTGGTGAAACTTGGTTATGTTTCACCTCGCTCATCCGAGTTCGACCAGGAGGCAACTACTCGTGATTTTTCCGCAACTAGTTACGAGCTTCATAACTAGTTGCCAACCGCTTTAGTAACGGAAAATGAAGCGGAATGATACAACTAGTTGTGCATTTTTCGAAGTCTAATGGAGTCCTCCGTTTAGCGTAGTTCACTGGGTGAAATGAATGAATTATATTGTTAATCGATTGAGAGAAGAAAATAATACTTAAAAATACGCATTCACGCTTGCGGAAGGCTCGTGAGAAATAGTGTGTTTGCAAATGACTGGTTAAAGAAGGCGTCCCACGAACCGCGAGGGCGACTATGCAAAGTGAGGAATGAGAGGGCGCGCTCTCCTCATTTCGCACGCTCTCTAGCTCGTTGCCTGCGTTTCAGGGTCACTTGGAACGCAGCCAACTGCACATAACTCAGTTCAAACGAAAATTGAAAACATGGGAGTTTCGAAAGTGTTATCGGGTAGCCACGACCCACAACCTCACATCGAGAACTCAGTTAGCCAGATATTCGTGGGACACCTTCTTTAACACAGGTATCAGGAGAGAATGTAGCAGAAATAGCTCTTTCGGGAAAAATTTATTTCAAAATTTTTCTAAAATTCCCATATGGTGATGGTAGAATACACTAATGAAAAGAATTCGATGTACTAGGTCAACTTGTCCCACAGCCGGCATTTAGGAATTTCCCGGCTCCTGTCCCGGCTATGACGTATCTCAGCTCCCAGATAAGCTAGACATTTGTTTTAGGGCCCAAAAAATGCGGAAAAATGTGATGAACAAATTTCTTTTGAAATTTTGTTGATTTGAAAATTTTGAAAAATGTTGTGTTCGAAAAACCGCTTTTGGGCTCTTTGGGCTACACTGCATTCCAAATAGATATAACACGGATTTCCTGTAAGAGTGTATCAATGCCGTCCACTAGGAAAAAACTTGTAGTCTCCGATTTCCATGAAAGTTGCTTGTTGGGTACCCTTAGGGGTCAGGAGGAGGTCCATCTACTTGGTTTGGTCAATTATCGATTTTATCGATTTTTTGGACCCAAATCTTTAAATGACCATAACTCGCTTCATTTTCATCGCACAGCGATCTAAAATATACCATTGCATTGCTCTCGGAATTTTCTACAACAAAGTCGAAGTAGCACAAAGCGAAAAAACTTGATCTTCCGCCTCAAAAATCGATAAAACCGATTTTATTACCATAAAACTAAGTTTTTCTCGAAAGTGTGCCGAAAACACAATGAATTTTATTTTTGCAATCGATTCTACGGACCCATTTTAGGGTCACCCTGTATTTCGTTTTTCATATCTCTGGCCTCCGGACCCCGAGTTAGTACAGTGGATCCGGACATTTTTAGTCGAAAACATACTTTGCGTCATAACTCGCTTGAAAGTGATCCAATAAAAAAAATCACTTAGACTAAAAATGTAGCTCTCGAGGAGACATAAAAGAAAGGTTTAATGCAAATTGTTGATTTGATCACTTTCAAGCGAGTTATGACGCAATGTATGTTTTCGACTAAAAATCGACTATGTCCGGATCCACTGTACTAACTCGGGGTCCGGAGGCCAGAGATATGAAAAACGAAATACAGGATGACCCTAAAATGGGTCCGTAGAATCGATTGCAAAAATAAAATTCATTGTGTTTCCGGCTCATTTTCGAGAAAAACTTAGTTTTATGGTAACAAAATCGGTTTTATCGATTTTTGAGGCGGAAGATCAAGTTTTTTCGCTTTGTGCTACTTCGACTTTGTTGTAGAAAATTCCGAGAGCAATGCAATGGTATATTTTAGATCGCTGTGCGATGAAAATGAAGCGAGTTATGGTCATTTAAAGATTTGGGTCCAAAAAATCGATAAAATCGATAATTGACCAAACCAAGTAGATGGACCTCCTCCTGACCCCTAAGGGTACCCAACAACCAACTTTCATGGAAATCGGAGACTACAAGTTTTTTCCTAGTGGAAAAGAGAGCACATTTTGCTACACTCTTACAGGAAATCCGTGATAAAACGGAAATAGAGAGCCCACACACCATGGTGTGATAGCCCACCGTAACTCCTTAAAATCTGGCAAGAGAAGGCGCATGGACGGGGGTTGAACCCCCGACCGCTGTGAACCTAAACCTGAAACTTACCTCTGCACCATGACGGCTGTGCTCACCGATCCTAGAATCACCTACCAGTTCGTGGAGTTCTTCCCGCTATCACTATGCAAATGGGGCGTCGAGGGCGCCTCCAGCCTACCGCACTCCCAATTTGTCTCTCAGAATTGTCGCGTCAGGAGATAAGAATTCACGATTTGTGGGAAATAGCAGAAAGTTTCGTTTTCACACCATTTTCCAAGCAAAGGAATGCTGTGGCTAATTTCTACATCATGCCGTTAACTTGCAGGACTTTTTATTGCTGAATATTAAAGAATGTGTTCATATATATGGAGGAAAAAATATACGAGAAAAATTTAAGGTGGCTCATATCGAGATATTTTTCATCAAAGGTCGGGAAAATTACCAAAAATATGTTTTTTGATATTCACTCTAACTTCTCTTAAAATATCGGTATAATACTTTAAAACATGTTTTCGACATGTTTTATGTTTCTATATGTGGTATTATGGTACTTTATTCGAAAGTACTGATCACTGGACACGATAGTAAGCGTCTTCTAAGTGATTACAGGAGCCTAAGGAACTCGGAGCCTAAAGTTGAAGCTTTATCGATGAAACTTTTATGGTAGACTATGATAGGTTCGAAAAAAACTTTCATATCAGGATTTTTGTCCCAGAACCGGTTTTTAGTTATTTTCCGGTTCTGCACCCGGCTATGCTATATCTCAGCTGCCAGAGCAGCCAGAGACCACCGGTTTGGAATACAAAAATGCGGAAAATTATTTTGATTTTTTTTCTATTAACAAGGAAGATATGTGTCAACTTCTTCAAATCGGAAAATTTGAACAACTTATTTCTGAAACAGAAACCTGAAAAGGCATTTTCCGCAAATTTCTCTAAGAGTTTGGCTTCTCTCATGATGGTAAAAATGGTTAAAAAAATATTATCAAGGTTGATCAAGGTTATCAGTCATCCATCAGAGAGAATGGAGAAGTAACTGCACGCGACGACTAACAGAAATGGGAATAGTAAATATTATTTATTAATTGCTTCTTTGCCTTTCACACCGCGAACACTAACATGGTTAGGCCTAGAGATGAGAAAGGAAGAGCAAAAGGAAGAGAAACCGCGCGGCTCGGCGAGGAATGAGAGGGAAAGGAAGAGGAGGGGGAGAGATGAACTCTTATGGAAGAGTGAATTCTTATGGAAGAGTTATGGAAGAGTGGACTCAGGAAGTGAATAATTACCGCTGTTTTCTCACCCTATTTCGTGGCGGTTTGTACCAAAGCTGCATGGTTGACGATGCATAATTTGTAAGTGCTTCCTAGCATATTTTCATTATGTTTTCAAGAGGTTTATGGCAGATTCCAGAGAGAGGTATGATGACCTCCCAAAAGGTTTTAGTTCTTCGTAGTCAAGTGAAATGTTGCTTTACGGATATCCCTTAGTCACATAATGACAATCAGGATAAGGCGCTATCAAAATTTCCCGAAAGTCAGATGTTGAGCCTATTTTTGACCTCGAGAACAGCTATTACTGTTCAAATGTCTCGTCGGTGACCTTTCGGCAGATCTAGCCAAGACACATCTCTCCCAAGTACACGTTTTCAATTGGGAGAAGTATAGCAATGGGTTCATAATGCATCAGGGAATGAGTTCCCCTATACAACGTTCGGAAAGCAGACACAAAACGCTTCGTTTTTATTGTATGGTCTTGTGATTGGTATCACTCGAACTGTTAGACTTATCCCTACAACTTCTCTCTTGACAGCTAAGCGTTAAAACCAACGAGGAATTAGCCCGCTCTCACTTTGTCAAACACTCGCTCACTCTTCCATAACTCTTTCATTCTTATGGAAGAGTTATGGAAGAGTGGCTGTGTCTCTCTCACTCTTCCATAAGCGCTCGGTGTGATTTGCATCGATGCGCAACTCTTCCCTCCATCTCCATCCATCTCGGGGTAGAATCGTGTACAGTCCATAATGGTATTTTCAACATTTCGAACAGCTCCCCCTTTTAATATTTTTTTATTTTTTTAAATATTTCCATCCATCCTAGGCTAATAGTTGCTCGACTAATTTATGAAATAAAATTGGTTACTTTCCCATAGGCTAATAAGATACAAATTATTGTTGTCCAAAAATTTGGAAAAATTTTTTTTCTTAATGAGTTGGAATTTGATCGGTATGAAACATATGGTGTATAATCGTTGAAGCATTGCGCATTTTTTGCACTATCACTTGAATCGATTGTGAACTGACAAAGTCGGTTGGGTTATGTTTCAATTCAAAATTCGTTCCCATTCGGCGGAGGGCCAACCGAAACACTAAATATGCTAGCACCGAGGTACACTCCATGAGTGCCACTCACCCATACATTTTGGAGAAATTCGATTTTTTGGCTAGTGCCAAGGGTCAGTGCAACTATTTACACTGACTCAGAAAATCGCTCCTAATACTATCTATCTACATATATGGGATCAATGGGACAAAAAGTAGGTCGCACACCTGCGCGGAATGGATTAAATCTCTTAGCCACCATCTTTTCTCCGTTTTCTTATCCACAAACTTGAACAGTTTCTCCATCATCAAGATGTTGCGATCGATACGCTCCTTCATGGAGTCCTGGAAATAGAGTCTGTTATGAAACTGTAATTTAGGTAATGCAACCACATGATTACTGATAATTGCTGCACCTTATCCACTTCGGAATCAAGCGTAATCTCCTCGTCTCTGGTAGAATAAGTAGTGGAAATTGAGCCCTGAATCGATGATGAGAACAGTGAAGAAAATATAAGACTGTGCAAATAAGATGTCACGATTTCATAAACTATTTTACTTTGTTTTTTTTTTGGTTTTTGGCGCAAAGTGCCACTGCAATTTGGATTTATAAATTTCCCCACGTTAGTTTCGGCCCACAAGACACGAGACGGAGGTTGAAATATCAAAGTGCGCCTAAGCTCCCCAAATTTTGAGGGCATCCGCCCCATGGTCTGAGGGTGTCCCAAAAAAATTGTGCAAAAAGCTCAACGGTGCTAAAAAAATGGCGGATCCCCCTTGGGGGTCCATTTGTGTACGTCGATATCTTTTCCAACACCTCGTCGGCATTGAACTAAGCTCACCAATTCTCGCCGTTAATATTTGGGCCTATTATAAGGTTCACTTCTTCGATTGTGAGCTTAGAGTCATTCTGCGTCGAGTTATGGACATCCAAAGTTTGTACTTGATCTGAGAGAAGGCGCGAGTTGATTTGCGTGTAATAGGTTGAGGGTTCGACTCCAACTTCTGGCAAACTTGTTTCTGAAAGGTTTCAAAGCATAAGTCATGGCGCAACAGGTGAGAGGGTTGTTTTGCGAACAATTGATCGGGAGTTCGGCTCTCCTTTGGTACGAATGTTTTTGCCTCAGTTTTATGAGCCCGTTCGCGTACGAATCGGACAAATCGAGAGAGGTTCGGCACAGTCAAAAAATGTCGAACCTCTCAAACTTTGGGTTTCGGGGTTCTTGAGGGTGCTGAACACAATTTGCAAATTGTTTTTTGCCGTTGAGCTTCCGTTCGCTCCAGACGACGTCACGTCGATATCGGGTTTTGCACTTTTTCTGAGCTGTAAAAAGAGCTAATTTTACCAAAGTATGGTACCCGATAGGGTTGTCGATTCAATACCGATATCAATAGTATTGCATGCCCTTCCCTCCCTGACTCCGCCCCTGCAATACTCTCGCAAGGGAGAGGGAGAGATGGGAAGAGGGTGCAATACTCTCGCACTCTTGCAATAGTATTGCATCCCCTTCCCATCTCCCCTCCTCTCGCCTCCAAGAGAGGAAGAGGGTGCGGGAGTATTGCAGTTTTGCAATACTATTGCAAGAGTGCGAGAGTATTGCACCCTCTTCCCATCTCTCCCTCTCCCTTGCGAGAGTATTGCAGGGGCGGAGTCAGGGAGGGAAGGGCATGCAATACTATTGGTATTGAACTTGCAACCCTAGTACCCGACCAGAATTTCATAGCGGTTACGCCTAATTAGTTCATTTTTCATAATTTTCAAAAAACAATTTTAAAAAAATCGATTTTTTGATTCGTTGAAATGCAGGTATAACTTTATAAATGGTTTCGAACCGTATTGACGAGAGGGTTCAAAATCATTGAGCCAAATCGGCATAGCCAATTTGAGCCAAATCGGTTTAGCCGTTTTTGGGGGTGCACGCGATTTGTACTGAAAAAAATGGACTGACATGGACTGACAACCATCTGAGGTTGCTAAGCTCACTTCGGCCTCGTTCAAAACTTTTTATAAGTAATTAAAATAATTCATGAAAAATGAACTCGACAGGCGTCATCAGCATCAAATTCTACCCCGGGAAACCGAGTTGCTTAATTTTAGCTATTTATTGGGGCGAGAAATTCCACAAAAACCGATTTCGACGCGACATCGTCTGGAGCCAACGTGGGCTCGACATGAAAAATGAAAGTCCCCATCGTCATCAGCACCCTCAATAACCCCGACTCACAGTTTTTCAGAGAATCGACGTTTTTGAGCTGTGCCAACTCTTGCTCGACTCTATTGCAAACGGCCTCATATACTCAAATTTTCATTAAGACCGGGATATGTGCCCTCAGTGTCAGACGGTTCCCATATATGAGAACTCCGTCCCTTGATCTACCCTCTTCCCTCGAAGCCTCTTCCCTTTCTCTCTGCGCTCTCTCGCTTCTACACACTCTCTCACCTAGACATGGGCGGGGTCACGAGGGAAGAGGGAAGATCATGGGACGGAGCGTCGTACTCAGACCATTTTTTTCAGTACAAATCGCGTCCACCCCAAAAACGGCTATACCGATTTGGCTCAAATTATAGATTTCGAACCCTCTGTGGTAGAGTTGGCAATACGGGCTAAACGGGCCCGTATTGGCGCCCCTCTCCATTACGGGCCCGTTTAGAAATTGAGAGAGGAGGGAGAGCTAAACGTGGCACGTTTAGCTAAACGTGCCACGTTTAGTACCCCCTCGCCTCTATTCCCCAGAGATGGGAAGCACTCTCTTCATTCCGCATGCTCTCTCGCTCGCAATTAGGGAAGAGGTAGGGGAGAGGGAGCTAAACGTGCCACGTTTAGCTAAACGTGGCACGTTTAGCCTCGCCTCCCTAAACGGGCCCGTTTTCCCGTTATCGTTTAGACAACCCTACTCTGTGGACAGTGCGGTTCGAACCATGTATGAAGTTGAGCCTGCATTTCAACGAGTCGAAAAATCGGTTAAAAAATTATTTTTTTTGAAAATTCTGAACAATGAACTAATTAGGCGTAATCGCCATGAAATTCTGGTCCGGGTACCACTTTCGTAAAATTAGCACTTTTTACAGCTGAGAAAAAGTGCAAAACCCGATGACGTCGTCTGGAGCCAACGGAAGCTCAACGGCAAAAAACAATATGCACATTGTGTTATCATGCTGAGGTATGGTCAAGAGGTGCATCTGAATATTTGTACCCGCAATAAAATAAAATTGTTTTTTTTTGTAATAGGTATGACCGCGTCTCATCATGCTCCAGGTGCGCGACTTTTTAGAGGCAGTGCACATTTCACGAGGTCACGGGGGGCGGAGCTCATTCAAAAAGAACTGAATGGGTTTCAACTATAATTACAATGGTATTTAGCATTGTAAAATAATGCCCACTAGAGTTGGTGAAATCGAGAAATCTCTATACTCGAGGCCTCGATCGCAAATTATCCCTTTCATTCTCGATCGAGTCGAGGCCTCGATTGCGAGAGAGTAGGTTCGAGTCGGGGTCGAGACAGCGAGACTCGATCGAAAAAAGAGTGACCCAAATCAAGAATCTTTTAAGATACCGGTTCTGAGAAAAGTGACTATCGCCCGGACATTGCTCCAGGATTTTCGATTCCGGTCTCCATGCTGAGGGGCCCTTAGCCTTGTTTACAAATATGATGACTTCACCGCCTGTATTACGCAATGCGCCGCAAAAGCTGCGGGTATGTGGAAAAGTGATGAAAATTCATAATTTCTTAACCGAATAAGCTAGAACCAACATTCGTATTGCAGTACCATACAAACGGACTTTTTTGCTACAAGATGCAGAAAAACGCAACTTTTCTGCGAAAAAGTCTGGCATTTCGTGAATTTTTGATCAATCGGGCTGAATTTTGGAATTTAAGGGTTTCAAACGAATGCCCACAGGGCACAACATAATAGAAGTCGAAAAAATATTTGGAAAGTACCGTAATCGATAATGCACTGGTGGTGTAAATTTTCGTGGAGTGTACTGTAGTTTGGTTTTTTGTGCACTTGTGAATATTTTTAATTGCCTTTTTTTATATTTTTTTCATTTTTAAAAATATTTTTTAGTTAATTTTCTATTCCATTTGTGACTGCGGCCAACAGGGTGAAAGGAAAAAATTCACGGATCACTAGCCGAACCACTTAAATATGCAAATGAGTGCTAGCATCGCTTGAATAAGGTAGAGAATGCAAGCGAGAAAAATATTTGATAAGTTTTAAAAAAAAAAAATTAAAAAGGCAATTAAAAATATTCACAAAGTGCACAAAAAACCAAACTACAGTACATACCACGAAATTTTACACCACTAGTGCATTATCGATTACGGTACTTTCCAAATATTTTTTCGACTTATATTATGTTGTGCCCTGTAGGCATTCGTTAGAAACCCTTAAATTCCAAAATTCAGCCCGATTGGTCAAAAATTCACGAAATGCCAGACTTTCGCACTTTTTCGCAGAAAAGTTGCGTTTTTCTGCATCTTGTAGCAAAAAAATCCGTTTGTACGGTATGTTAGGCATGCCCACTATACCACTATTGAGATCGAAATTTGCTCGATTCTGATACTGACTTTTTGACTCAAAGTTATTATTTTCTTGGATTCTCAACACGAAGGAGTTATTTGCGCACATTCATATGGGTAGGGGCCACAACGCAGGTAGACGATTTTACACTATGGAGTCAAAAGTATGTTCAAACTATCCCTCATGGACCCAATAACATCATGTTTTTTTACCGTCAGTCGATATCTTTTCTCTGAGGCGCGCTACAGCTCGAGAAGTACGCGCGGAACGCACTGGAGAAGAGAGGGGAAAGGCGAGACGAGAGGGAAGGGGGCGGAGCCTAATTTGCGTGTGTCTCTCTCCCTCCTCCCGCTCTCTCGCTCGCCTCTCCCCGCGCATCTTCAAACAAAAAGCGCACCCTTTTAACGCATTATAAAAAATCTAATTTTTTCTCTGAAATTCCTAAAATATTCGAATTAGTCGAAAAAGTACTGCCCAAACAAAACTTTCACATGGGATCTCTTCAAAACGACCTATTCCCTTCTTTTAAATGCAAATTTGACCTAATTAGTGATGCTATGCAAATTTTGGGCAGTGCTCAATCGATTCGGGACCGTATTAGCTATCCAGAGCAACTTCGATCGAGAGATTTCGTTGAGAATGAAGCTTGCGCTTTTGCTTTCTCGCTTTTTCGCGGAATCATGTCAGACGAAAGTGGGCGGGGCTTGTGGCCCCTACTCATATCTGAACCGATATATATTGCATTGGGCCAGTCCCAATATTCCGCAAAGATCAGGCAACGGAGGGGTATTCGGACAGTGGATTTATTTTTGGGCGAGACAGTATGCTGTCACGTGTCCATCGAAGAGTCCCGGCTTAAAGTAGGAGTAACAGGAAAGTTTGAGTGGCAGAGTTGGCAATGCAGTATTGTAGTCGGGCTGTTATTACGAGTACTGTATCTTGCCATGACCGGAATTTCGCTGTGAGAGTCGCCAGCTTTATTTCCTGTTACTCCTCCGCCGGTTCAGGGGCATCGCTGAAATCCCAAGTAGGTGCTATCACATTTTTAAAATGATACGATGGTAATTGCATTCCTACTAAAATATTCCGCGCGGCAATCGCTTTGGCTTTCGCGATTTCCGCCTATTTTCACTTGTTTTCCTTAGTTTTTAATGATAAAACTGGATTTCTGGGATGGTTTTACGCTCGTCAAGCATCAAATATATATTTAATGCTTTATTTTAAGCGCGGTCATAGTTTAATAGCAATTTCGTTACGCGCGGAACAATAAACAACTTTTGTGATGGGCAATGTCTATTGTGATGGGCAATGTCTATTGTGATGGGCAATGTCTATTGTGATGGGCAATGTCTATTGTGATGGGCAATGTCTATTGTGATGGGCAATGTCTATTGTGATGGGCAATGTCTATTGTGATGGGCAATGTCTATTGTGATGGGCAATGTCTATTGTGATGGGCAATGTCTATTGTGATGGGCAATGTCTATTGTGATGGGCAATGTCTATTGTGATGGGCAATGTCTATTGTGATGGGCAATGTCTATTGTGATGGGCAATGTCTATTGTGATGGGCAATGTCTATTGTGATGGGCAATGTCTATTGTGATGGGCAATGTCTATTGTGATGGGCAATGTCTATTGTGATGGGCAATGTCTATTGTGATGGGCAATGTCTATTGTGATGGGCAATGTCTATTGTGATGGGCAATGTCTATTGTGATGGGCAATGTCTATTGTGATGGGCAATGTCTATTGTGATGGGCAATGTCTATTGTGATGGGCAATGTCTATTGTGATGGGCAATGTCTATTGTGATGGGCAATGTCTATTGTGATGGGCAATGTCTATTGTGATGGGCAATGTCTATTGTGATGGGCAATGTCTATTGTGATGGGCAATGTCTATTGTGATGGGCAATGTCTATTGTGATGGGCAATGTCTATTGTGATGGGCAATGTCTATTGTGATGGGCAATGTCTATTGTGATGGGCAATGTCTATTGTGATGGGCAATGTCTATTCGTACAGAGCCCCGAACTCCCTATCAATTGTAAGCAAAATAACCCTCTCACCTGTTGCGCCATGACTTATGCTTTGAAACCTTTCAGAAACAAGTTTGCCAGAAGTTGGAGTCGAACCCTCAACCTATTACACGCAAAGCAACTCGCGCCTTCTCTCAGATCAAGTACAAACTTTGGATGTCCATAACTCGACGCAGAATGACTCTAAGCTCACAATCGAAGAAGTGAACCTTATAATAGGCCCAAAAGATTAACGGCGAGAATTGGTGAGCTTAGTTCAATGCCGACGAGGTGTTGGAAAAGATATCGACGTACACAAATGGACCCCCAAGGGGGATCCGCCATTTTTTAGCACCGTTGAGCTTTTTGCACAATTTTTTTTGGGACACCCTCAGACCATGGGGCGGATGCCCTCAAAATTTGGGGAGCTTAGCCTTCGCTTTGCGCCACTGCAGATAAAAATATTACGGAAATTGCGGAATTCCTCATATAGATACAACTCTAATGAACACTGTTCACTGGGCGCTAGCTTATCTAATTTATCAAAAAAAATGTAAAAGGTAAAAGTATCTAATTTATCAATGAATAGCTACATACCGTACCTCTTCGTTTTCTTATGTGTTGTAAGTTTTTATGTTAGTTTTTCGGAAAAAAGACTTGGAAAAAGCAGGTTGAATTTTTTCCGATTTTGCTTAATATCTCGGTTCCTGACGAATCAATCAATACACAAATTGGCTCCGCATGTATTACACATCTGGGAATCTAAATTTCAATTTTTGTGATGAATGGTTATTGGTTGCCGAGATATTGATCAAAAAAGGAAAATGCGGGAATACAAATCTGGTGCTTTTTCCAGGTCTTTGTCCGAAAAAAAACTAACACAGCAATAAAATGCTTCGCCTTTCTCTTCCCTTGGCTCTTCATCTCGATTCAATTTTATGTCCTCGCGGCGAAACTGGAATCGAGTTTTCAATTTTATCATAGTATTCCAAAGCATTTTTGCTGTAATTCTTCCTACAGTATACCTGAGCGATATTTTTCTTAAGTATTGTGCAATCCATTGCGCAATTTCTGAGCATTTCGCTCTCGTCTGGAGGGACGTTCAGCTTTTCGTTACCTGATTTATTTACTTATAACTTTCAATGTCAATTATAAGAGTTCTCAAAGGTGACTATGTATAGCCTTTTTGGTCGACCATTGCTTCAGAAGCCGTTACGTCGAAAAAGATTTTTCGATATTTTCTCCGTGCTCGAGAACACTGATTTGGAATAATCTTTTCGTTGGTCAAAATTGGACGCAGACCACGCCTGTTTAATAAATTTTTCTTTAAGAGACTGTCCACGATAGAGTGGAAAGATAGTCTGGATTGCTACAAAGTGACAAAATGTTCATGTTACTCCTCCTTTAAGAGGCCGGGTCTGAGAAAATTTACCATTTTTCCCCCTTCCCCGGGCGTTGCGCCAAGATTTTCGATTTGGACCTCCATACCCACAGGGCCTGGAGGGCCTTTGACCTTGTTTACAAAACTGATGACGTCACCGCTTGTATTGCGCAATGCGGCGCAAAAGCGCCGGGTTAGTCGAAAAAAGCGAAATTTCATAATTTCTCAACCGAATGAGCTAGAACCAAAATTCCTTTTGCATTATGTTAGGCATGCCCAGGGTGCACCATACCACCATTGGGATCGAAATTTGCTCGGTTCTCATATCGCCTTTTCGACCAACACTTTTAAATTTTTCGGATTTTTTGTATCTCAGTTTCAATTGGGGGCATAATTTCCTTCATGGGGCATTACCTAGATGTCATGTGCACTACACCCCCCTATGGCCACTATCGGATTCCGGGTCACATGGAACGAAAAGGTCCCTTGAATGGTCGCGACTCCATTACAAGTCAGCCTTATACGGCATTTCCCATTGACTCGCTATGGCAATCTAGCCAAATGTTGGTCGAATAGTAAATTTACATCATCTCCCTAATATTTATCCCCATAGGAGTTGAATCCACGATAGTCATTTTTTCGACCCATGACCCGGGGTTCATGCTCCAAAAGTGATCCATGACCATGAACCCCGGGTCATGGTCCGAAATAGACCGAAAAAGTCATGATGAGGAACTTCGAGTACTATACACCAATATATGCGACAGTAGCCCAGTTATACATTGGAACCGAAATGACCGTATTCCGGCGGTTGTGGAATCGAGAACTGGCTTTTCAGTCAAGATGTCGATAAAATCCTGTTTACGAGACCTGTATTACGGTGATTTCGGTTCCAATATAATATTAGGCTACTGTCGCATACATTGGTGTATAGTACTCGAAGTTCCTCCATCACGACTTTTTCGGGCGATTTCGGACCATGACCCGGGGTTCATGGTCATGGATCACTTTTGGAGCATGAACCCCGGGTCATGGGTCGAAAAAATGACTATCGTGGATTCAACTCCTATGGGGATAAATATTAGGGAGATGATGTAAATTTACTATTCGACCAACATTTGGCTAGATTGCCATAGCGAGTCAATGGGAAATGCCGTATAAGGCTGACTTGTAATGGAGTCGCGACCATTCAAGGGACCTTTTCGTTCCATGTGACCCGGAATCCGATAGTGGCCATAGGGGGGTGTAGTGCACATGACATCTAGGTAATGCCCCATGAAGGAAATTATGCTCCCAATTGAAACTGAGATACAAAAAATCCGAAAAATATAAAAGTGTTGGTCGAAAAGGCGGTATGAGAACCGAGCAAATTTCGATCCCAATGGTGGTATGGTGCACCCTGGGCATGCCTAACATAATGCAAAAGGAATTTTGGTTCTAGCTCATTCGGTTGAGAAATTATGAAATTTCGCTTTTTTCGACTAACCCGGCGCTTTTGCGCCGCATTGCGCAATAC
>LS487559.1:93787-103938 GCA_900490705.1 Pristionchus arcanus
TCATAAAAATGAAAACGAAGAAAGTTATGGCCAAAAACCCGATTTTTTAGGCCCAAAACATTACTTTTTGGGTCCTAGAAAAATCGGATGGCCATGGGGCTACATCTAGCTACTATTTTTACGTTCTACATCATCAAGTTAGTTTACTGTATTTTTTTCAGATTTTTAAAAATGAGGGTGTTTTTCGCTATTTCGCTCCTAAGATGGCGCACTCTCGTCACAGGGTTAGCAAGTGAAGATGATCTCTCTTCTTATTCTCGTCCAATGATGTTTTTCGAGGGAAAGTGTCTTACTATGATTAAATAAACTATTTTCAATGTCTAAAAGCAATGGAATCCCGATAGAAAAAAAGTTCTCAATTCTCAAGAATATTTTTTCTATGTCTGAAATGTAACTTTGATTTTCAGTCTTTTCCGGATGGGAATGACGCGGCAAACTCATTTGAAGCTTTTTCTACTAATATTCTACAATTTATAAAAGTCCTAACGACTTCTTTCAAGCTTTAGTAAAGATAATAGGTCGGTATATCTGACGTAACTTCTGAGAGATTGCAGGAATACGGCTATCCCCCGGCACTAGGAGCCCCAATTTTGAGCAGTCTCGATTAAATTTTTATGGTAACCTATATTAGCGACGAGAAAATTTTTATAACTCAATTTTTCTACCAAAACCGGCTTTTCGGTATTTTCCGGTTCTGGGCCGGCTATTCCATATCTTAGTTCCCAGAGTAGCTAGAGACCTGCGGTTTGACTTTAAAAAATGAGGAGAAATATTCTGAACAACTTTCAATTCACATCGAAGAAATTTGTCAACGTGTTCACTTTCGAAAAACTGAAAAAAACATTTTCAAAATCAACAAATGATTCGCCCTGGCTCGGGGAACTCCCTCATTTTGAATTTCGAATTCAAATGTGGCCAAATCAACTCAGAATTAATAGAATCCTGGAGCGATATTTTAAAGTTTCATTCGGATTCCGGAAAAAATTGAAATTTTTATTTTTCGATTTTTTTTGCAAAAAAAAAAGAGCCAGAAAGAAGAAAAAAGGCAGGGCGAATCATTTGTTGATTTTGAAAATGTTTTTTTTTTCAGTTTTTCGAAAGTGAACACGTTGACTAATTTCCTCGATGTGAATTGAAAGTTGTTCAGAATATTTCTCCTCATTTTTTAAAGTCAGACCGCAGGTCTCTAGCTACAACGGAACTGAGATATGGAATAGCCGGCCCAGAACCGGAAAATACCTAAAAGCCGGTTTTGGTAGAAAAATTGAGTTATAAAAATTTTCTCGTCGCTAATATAGGTTACCATAAAAATTTAATCGAGAGTGCTCAAAATTGGGGCTCCTAGTGCCGGGGGATAGCCGTATTCCTGCAATCTCTCAGAAGTTACGTCAGATATACCGACCTAATATCTTTACTAAAGCTTAAAAGAAGTCGTTAGGACTTTTATAAATTGTTGAATATTAGTAGAAAAAGCTTCAAATGAGTTTGCCGCGTCATTCCCATCCGGAAAAGACTGAAAATCAAAGTTACATTTCAGACATAGAAAAAATATTCTTGAGAATTGAGAACTTTTTTTCTATCGGGATTCCATTGCTTTTAAACATTGAAAATAGTTTATTTAATCATAATAAAACACTTTCCCTCGAAAAAACATCATTGGACGAGAATAAGAAGAGAAATCATCTTCACTTGCTAACCCTGTGACGAGAGTGCGCCATCTTCGGAGCGAAATAGCGAAAAACACCCTCATTTTTAAAAATCTGAAAAAAATACAGTAAACTAACTTGATGATGTAGAACGTAAAAATAGTAGCTAGATGTAGCCCCATGGCCATCCGATTTTTCTAGGACCCAAAAAGTCATGTTTTGGGCCTAAAAAATCGGTTTTTTGTCCATAACTTCCTTCGTTTTAATTTTTATGAGTTCTAGTTGTGATTTTCGGAATCTACGTGTAAAAATACACCGGACAAAGTTTTTTCAAAATGGTATAATTATTTTGAAAAAATGACCTTTTTTTACCCTTCAAACTTTAAAAAATCGTAGTAAAATCAAGAACGATTTCTAGCCTTAGTTATTATTGCCGGCGATCAGCACTAGGGACCCCCTCTTTGAAAAAAAATATTTTGGGATATGGTCATCCGAGGACCTTTTCCGTTCTCTCGTGGAAGGTCTCTTAAGAGAGCGGATCTGAGAAAAATGACCACCCCCCGGACATCGCGCCAGGATTTTTGATTCAGACCTCCATACTCATAGGGCCTGAGGGGCCTTTGACCTTGTTTACAAAAATGATGACGTCACTGCCCTTATTGCGAAATGCGGCGCGCCAGGTGCGGGCATGTGGAAAAGTGATGAAAAATCATAATTTCTCAACCGAAAAAGATAGAACCAAAATTCCTTTTGCAGTGTGTTAGGCATGCCCAGAGTACACTGGGACACCACTGGGATCAAAATTTGGGCCGTTCTGTTGTTGACTTTTTGACTCTGATTTTCACATTTTTCGAGTTATCGGTATCAAAAAGCCTCTTGCGGCGAACCAATATAGGTATGTGGGTATACCCCACGGGTTCCTCCTTCGATACCACCACTTTTGAAG
This sequence comes from Pristionchus arcanus, assembly GCA_900490705.1. Lineage (NCBI taxonomy): Eukaryota > Metazoa > Nematoda > Chromadorea > Rhabditida > Neodiplogasteridae > Pristionchus > Pristionchus arcanus. The sequence goes on from LS487559.1 coordinate 96,380, forward strand.
AGAATCGGAAAATGTATATTTTTGAAAAGTTCGTCCGAGTGACTTGGAGTCAGTTCTACCACGGTATTCTCAAGCTTTTTCAATTCACCCAGTTATCGATATTATCAAAATATCACTCAAATAGTATTATTACACCACCTCCCGAATATTTATCACAATAGGGGTTGAAACCGTGGCGGTGAGTTTTTTGACCCATGACCCGGGGTTCATGCCTCGGATGTGACTCTAGACCATGAACCACGGGTCATGGTCCGAAATCCACCGAAAAAGTCATGATCGAGAAACTTCAAGTACTATACACCAATGTATGCTACAGTAGCCCAGTAATATTGTGTAGCCAAAATTACCGTAATCCATCAAGCGCGGAATCGAGAACTGACTTTTCATCGAAAATTTGGTAAAATAAGTGAATGAATTGTTCATCGCGACCGAATAACGGTAATATCGGCTACACAATATTACTGGGCTACTGTAGCATACATTGGTGTATAGTACTTGAAGTTTCTCGATCATGACTTTTTCGGTGGATTTCGGACCATGACCCGGGGTTCATGGTCTAGAGTCACAACCGAGGCATGAACCCCGGGTCATGGGTCAAAAAACTCACCGCCACGGTTTCAACCCCTATTGTGATAAATATTCGGGAGGTGGTGTAATAATACTATTTGAGTGATATTTTGATAATATCGATAACTGGGTGAATTGAAAAAGCTTGAGAATACCGTGGTAGAACTGACTCCAAGTCACTCGGACGAACTTTTCAAAAATATACATTTTCCGATTCTCTTCAAAAGTGGTGGTATCGAAGGAGGAACCCGTGGGGTATACCCACATACCTATATTGGTTCGCCGCAAGAGGCTTTTTGATACCGAAAACTCGAAAAATGTGAAAATCAGAGTCAAAAAGTCAACAACAGAACGGCCCAAATTTTGATCCCAGTGGTGTCCCAGTGTACTCTGGGCATGCCTAACACACTGCAAAAGGAATTTTGGTTCTATCTTTTTCGGTTGAGAAATTATGATTTTTCATCACTTTTCCACATGCCCGCACCTGGCGCGCCGCATTTCGCAATAAGGGCAGTGACGTCATCATTTTTGTAAACAAGGTCAAAGGCCCCTCAGGCCCTATGAGTATGGAGGTCTGAATCAAAAATCCTGGCGCGATGTCCGGAGAATGGCCAAAAAGGTAAATTTTCTCAGATCCGCTCTCTTAAAGGGACCTGGCACTCTAAATGATGTAATTTTTAGAAAAAAATAGAATTTTTTCTAAGAATAATGAAAAAATCCCCATATTTTTACGATTTTTTAAAGGCAGTTATGATTTTTCAAACATTCCGTACCCAGCAAAAACCCCAGCTATACTGTGTTTAGAGTATAAACAGAGTATAGCTGGGGATTTGGCCAGAATTTGCAACTTTGAAAAATCATAACTTCTTACAAAAAAATATGCGGTTTTTTCAGTTATTCTTAGAAAATTTTGCTCTTTTTTCTGAAATTCACTTCATTTTGAGTGCCAGGTCCCTTTAACTTTCAATTTTAAAATGGTGTGTGAAATGTGTCTGCTTCGTCGACCAAAAATGTCTGTGTCAGCAACTGATTGATCGTTACCCTAACTCAATCATGCAGCACTCACACACGATCGAATTGATGACAAAGATCAGATCTTTGAGTTTATGGCACGCATCCTTTGTAGAGTTGTAAGTCCTCACGCCTCTCTCGATTTCTACCTTGAGACACGCCAGGCTCTGGGTGGCCTAAATTATCAGCTGCATTACTCAAATTGGCTACGTTCCGAACCAAGAGATTACGAGTGAATATATCGTACTTCTCTAACTGAAAGCTGCGAAATACAAAAATGAACCGGAATCGTGATTCTCGGCACGTCTCAATTTCTCGATTGGCCTCTCGCATCTATCTGAGAAATTAGCGAGAATTGGCATAGAGCCAATTCTCATTCGTCGTCGATCCGAGATTGGATAGCTGTTATTTTCTCGACAAACCAACCCTAGTTTCCACCCATTCTCGATGTTTGAGTCAAATATCACTGTTATGGTATTACTACACCACCTTGGTAATATTCATCGCCATAGGAAACGATTCCGCCACCATCACTTTTTTCGACCATGACCCGGGGTTCATGGTCCAGAATTCATCCATGACCATGAACCCCGGGTCATGGTCTGAAATGGACCGAAAAAGTCATGATGGAGGAACTTCAAATACTATACACAAATGTATGCTACAGAAGCCAAATAATATATAGTAGCCCAAATTTCCGTAATCCAACACACACGGTATCGATAACTGACTTTATATCGAAAATATTGATAAAACTAGCGAGCTACGCTCGCTAGATGTCGCCGGGCTATCCCAGTCATTTGCAAACGCTTCGCAATAGGGTTGGTTAAATCGAGATATTCCGGTATTCGAGATCTCGACTTTAGAGCACTGTTAGTTGTCTCGAGTTGTCTCGATTACCGGTCGGGCGGCCCGATCGCGAGAGTGAACGCTCGAGACGACAAACCAACCCTAGTTTCCACCCATTCTCGATGTTTGAGTCAAATATCACTGTTATGGTATTACTACACCACCTTGGTAATATTCATCGCCATAGGAAACGATTCCGCCACCATCACTTTTTTCGACCATGACCCGGGGTTCATGGTCCAGAATTCATCCATGACCATGAACCCCGGGTCATGGTCTGAAATGGACCGAAAAAGTCATGATGGAGGAACTTCAAATACTATACACAAATGTATGCTACAGAAGCCAAATAATATATAGTAGCCCAAATTTCCGTAATCCAACACACACGGTATCGATAACTGACTTTATATCGAAAATATTGATAAAACTAGCGAGCTACGCTCGCTAGATGTCGCCGGGCTATCCCAGTCATTTGCAAACGCTTCGCAATAGGGTTGGTTAAATCGAGATATTCCGGTATTCGAGATCTCGACTTTAGAGCACTGTTAGTTGTCTCGAGTTGTCTCGATTACCGGTCGGGCGGCCCGATCGCGAGAGTGAACGCTCGAGACGCGCTCGAGACACGGGCGTCTCGTGTCTCGGCCCGTCTCGAGTGTCTCGACTTTGTCTCGACTCTCCTTTCTAGCGCGTGAGTTCGAATCCCACCCACTGCGGGCATCTTTTGCTCATTTTATACTTTTTTTACAGTCTATCTGAAATCATGTATGGTGACAAAAAAAAGGGCAAAAGTGTTTATTTTTGAAAAATAAAATGAGCAAAAAAGCCCGCAGTTGATGGGATTCGAACTCACGCGCTAGAGAGGAGAGTCGAGACAAAGTCGAGACACTCGAGACGGGCCGAGACACGAGACGCCCGTGTCTCGAGCGCGTCTCGAGCGTTCACTCTCGAGATCGGGCCGCCCGACCGGGCTTTCACGTTTGTCGGACGTCTCGACCATTTTGTCTCGAGTCGAGACACATTGCCGAGATCTCGACTGTCTCGTCCGATTTCACCAACCCTACTTCGCAACGCTTCGGATCGCTCTCGGTTTCACGAGACTTCCGCAAGCGGGAATGTGTTCCACCGAACTAAAAATCTTGTAATAGTAATACTGTGTCGATTTAATTCAAAATTCGCTCGCTCTCTAGATGTGACATGTGTGTTAAGGTTTTATCCCAGCCATGTGCAAACGCTTGCGAAAGGCTCGTAATGCCCAAAATTAATATAAATCCTTATTTGAGTTAGAGAAATAAAAAAAGATAATTAGAACCTTTTTTTAAAAATGTTGTTGAGTTACGGTGTCACTTTATGACAAAGGTCAAAAAACTGACCCGCCGAACTAAATCTGTACCTCCGAACCTTTTTGATATTCTCGAATTACGTACTTGGATTACGGTATCGGTTAAAAGTAAAAGTCATAAATCTGACCATTCCAGAGGTCAAATACCGCTCCCGATAGCACCTATGCATGCCATATTTGTAGGCCAATTTGAACGAAAATTAGAGAAAATCATACCACCAATCGACAAAAAAGGTGGAAATTACCCGAAACCTTACCACCACAAGTGCAATAGCCTTCACAATTTGCAATAGCATACCACATCTTGGGTTACATGACATAAGCTTTGAACCCTGGACCATTCAAACTAAACCTCTTTTTGTATACTGTACTCGTGATACGGTATCGATTTATGACAAAGCCATAAATCTGACCCAGGGAAATAAATCTGACCCACTGAACCTTTTTTGTTATAGTGTAATCGGTTTGCGGTATCGATTGATGACTAAATATTAAAAATGTATAAATTCTTATATTTGGGTTTGGTTAAGTTGCAGGCGAAAACTACACGAAAAAACGAGATATTGCATGATCACTACGTCATATTGCACATTGATGACGAAATTAATTATCGATTTTTTAAATCGTTTGATTACGAGTAGTTTGGTGCCAAGTGCGATCGGTTTGGTTCAATTTTTGAAGAGTTACACGCAAAAAACGGATTATTGCATAATGATGACGAAATAAATTATCGATTAAAAAAATTTCATGGGAAGTTGTTTGGTAAAGGTTTTAGGGCTGTAGGATGAGTTTGAAGCAAGTTCTGAGCAAAATGTTTGGAGCGTGACAGACACACAAACAGACAAACGGACCGACAGACAGACAAAATGAAATTATAGTCTCTTAGTAATCAATGAATAAATTGAATATCGCGACCGAATAACGGCGATATTGGCTCTATTATAATACTGGGCTACTGGAGAATACATTGGTGTATAGTACTTGAAGTTCCTCCATCATGACTTTTTCGGTCCATTTCGGACCATGACCCGGGGTTCATGGTCATGGATGAATTCTGGACCATGAACCCCGGGTCATGGTCGAAAAAAGTGATGGTGGCGGAATCGTTTCCTATGGCGATGAATATTACCAAGGTGGTGTAGTAATACCATAACAGTGATATTTGACTCAAACATCGAGAATGGGTGGAAACTAGGGTTGGTTTGTCGAGAAAATAACCGCTATCCAATCTCGGATCGACGACGAATGAGAATTGGCTCTATGCCAATTCTCGCTAATTTCTCAGATAGATGCGAGAGGCCAATCGAGAAATTGAGACGTGCCGAGAATCACGATTCCGGTTCATTTTTTTAATAGGGGAAAAAATCGTAAAATGAGTTAGCATTATCTTTGGCCGCATTTATCGTGAGATTATTTTCCATTCCACTCGTATCTGACCTTTGACGAACGTTCGAGGGGCGGAGAAGGGAAGAGGCCGGGAGGAGGCGGTAGATCAAGCGTCCTCCTCCCTCCCTTCCTCTTCCCTTCCTCTCTCCCAGACAATCAATAGCTCGCTAACCAGCAGATTGAGTTTGCTGAGCATTTCAAACGCACGATAGGCATGTCCTAACATCCCCCAAAATGTCAATGCAAAGAAATCTTTTTTTCCTTACGCCGGGTCGGTATCCTGTAGCCCCAATTTCGGTACAATTTAGAGCAAAGTTGTTCTTAGAGAAACCGTAGCTACTTTTCCGAGCTCTATTTAAATGCCCCAGATAGAAGTCATAAAATGCTTCTGAACAGTGCTACACACACGGATGAATAACTCAAAATCTGTGAAAAAGGCGCGGCTAATTTTTTGATATGATGTGCAGCTCGCCGAGCTCTTTCGAATGAGTATCTTAAGCAAAAATAGAATTGGTACGGAGGTATGTTTTATCTCCTGGAAAAGTTTTCAATCATTTAAAGTATTTATTTTTTCAACAACAAATTCCATTCGATACCGCTCACCTAAACGCTTTCAGTGAGAAATGAGCGATGATCCCTCTATTTTGTAGTTGAAAAAAATATCAAAAAAAAATTAGCCGCGCCTTTTCCACAGATTTTGAGTTATACATCCGTGTGTGTAGTTCAGAAGCATTTCCATGACTTCTAACTGGGACAGTTAAATAAGGCTCGGAAAAGTAGCTAGTTTAATTCTTAGATCAATTTCGCTCTAAATTGCACCAGAGCCGAGATATTACCGCTAGAAGTTTGGGCTCCAGGATACCGACCCGGCGTAAGGAACCCCAAAAAGATTTCTGTACAATTGCACTTTGGGGGATGTCAGGACAGGTGGCCAAAGATAATGCTAACTCATTTTACGATATTTGCCCTATTCCCTTCATCAGCTCGATTCTCGCGGGACAGGCGTGATATTCAATAAAATTTAACATATTAATCGCTCTCTAACACATCATGTATGAGGCTGTTTGCCTAAGAATTGAGCAAAGGCTGGCAGAGGCCAACATTCTTGATTCGGTCTTTCTCGAGATGATTATGGCTATACTGACGAGGCCCGCTGGCTTCAGTTGACGTCACGTCGAAATCAGGGGATTGCGGGAAAATATTTTCGGGAAATTTGAGATTTAAAATTTTTTCCCCGGGTTCAATGTCGGGAAATTGGGAAAATTTTTAAACGTGTTTCTGAAACGCTTTCAGAAATCAATAGCTTGCGAAATAATGCATATTGAGGCCTACGCTGCAGTATTTACGATATAACTTTTGGCCTCGTCATGCTGAAGTTGGCTCTTTTGATACAAATCTGTGAGAACTCAAGGCCAATGAGAATGATCCTTATATTATCAAAATAGGCATCAAAACATGAAATGGTTGCGTTGTTTCGAATTTTTGCATTTGGTTTATCTATACTTTTCGAAATCATTTTTACGTGCATTTCTCTTTTCACAAGTTACCTAATTTCTAGTGATGTTGTTCACGGCTACGCTGTTCATTTTTCAACATTTACAAAAATATTTGATGAAAGTAAATTGATGAAAGTATTAGATTATCATGAAAAATTAGTTCATGCTCTTGAGATCATGATCCGATTTGAATCCAAAACGATATTATAAAGCCGATGTTTGAAAGTTGTACGTCCACTCTGGGACACTCTGGGATATCCCCGTCCAAAGTATCAGGAAAGAACAGGAAAAACCCCACGAAAAAAGTTTTTCGCAGCGCCAATGGGGAGGAAGGGAAGGTAGATCAATAAGGATTGATCGAAAGGTCATCGTTGTCTCCTTTCGATTGACTAGGAAGGGATTTTTTTTTGTTCCCTCTGGTCTTCCCATCGACAAAAGCTGATCAAATCCTTGGAAATTTTCCAAAATCTTGCAAGACTCGGCATATCGTCGTAAGAGTCGCTACATTTGAATTTAGAAAGTTTATTATACGCCTCCTATAAATTGAATCTTTGGGCAGAGCCACGCAACGGCTTAGCAAAATACACATATCGTTATGACGAAACTATCCTGAATTCTAAATTTCTGAAAATTGTATCGCGGAGTCGGAGAAATTCAATGTATAGTGTAACCAGATTGTAAATAAATCACACGGCACGTTACATAACACAGGGATCAGGAGAGAATGTACGAGCCCGGGAACTAGATTTTTCAAACACGTTTCAGATCAACCATATTTTAGTGGGAGAACACCCTAGAGAAGAGAAATTGTTGTGTCCGGTAACTTTGTCCCAAAACCGGCTTATAGGGAAAACCCGGTTCTGGAGCCGGCTATGACGTATCTCAGCTCCCAGGCTAGCTAGAGAGAT
>LS487561.1:0-22964 GCA_900490705.1 Pristionchus arcanus
AACCAGGCGCTATGGATTACTAATCATTTTCGTGCAATGCTCAAATTGCAATGGCATTTGGTCGAGTAAGTGATAAGGATGAGTTATACTTCCGCCTTTAATCATTACTGATTCATCGTCTGTTGCGAAGTCATGTATAAATTGAGAAGAAAGTGGTAAAGAGGCGCCCGTCAAAGGGCTACTTCATCTTTTCGACTCCAATGCTACGATTGCAATCAGTGAGGTTTTTGTCTTGCGAACGCCTCGCATAACGTTCTCAAATGATCACTTCAGTGCGATGGAAAAATAATTGCCGATGAGTAATCGAGAAATGATACTCCAGTTTTTACTTCATGCCGAAAGAAAAGTGAAAAATGAGCTTTGAGACAAGTATTTTTTTCCACTCTCACGCAACTAAAGCTCAACTGATGATCAATACAGCGTAAAGGCAGGGGTGAGTAATCGAAAAAAATATCGAAGGAGTAACTACCGATGAGTAATTGAGAGAGAGAGAGGGAGAGAGAGAAAGAGGGACCGCGCGCGCAATTTTCGTAGGCGCAAAACGATCGAATTAGCGGTAGATCGTAAAATGGTCGGCCAGAGTTTTTGACTGGTTGAGTTTCACTGGGGAGGCAAGAATGGAAACAGGCGGGGACAACGATTGAGCTTTAGACTCCTCCTGGACAAAACACTAATGATCATAGCAAGCGCAAATTGCGTAGTATCCGTCAGGCGGTAGCTTCTTGATAGGGTTGCGGCACAAAACAATTCAGTACTTCAATTTTGCGGTAGATCGTAAATTGATCAACTCGCGCTGGTGACTAGTTGAGTTTCACTGAGGAGTCAAAAAGAGACAGTGGAAGACACCGCAATTCTGAGCAGACACTGCGTGCGTGATAAAAAGAATAAAAAAAACGAATTCTGCCGAAAAACGAATTCAGCCAAAAGAAGCTTTCTAAAAAAAAAGTTTCAAACATCCGTATAGGAAAGGTCGATATAGGAAACAGTGCTAATCAGACGAGAACAAAGCAGAGATAGATCATAAAACAGTCGGTTCGAAGTTTCGACTGATTGACAAGGGAAGCACCAAAGTAGGCGGAAGCCGATCTAAAATCTACTTATGGGGCATGTAGGGAATGGGGGGAGAAGCTCAAAACTGATTTCAAAACCTGCTAAAGTTGCATACCGTAGTAGATACCACCATCTCTTTTTATCATTGTTCACGCGCACAATGTCCATTTCTGCAAAGGGGAGGAAAAGGCCGCAGGCTCTGATTTCACAAATGTTTAGTATATTATGTGAACTAGCTTTGCTGTGAAAATTAGAAAATTCTGTAGGCGTGCACGCGTTTTATAGACAAAAAATCTCAAAAATGACGTCACGAAATGTAAATAGATTGTTAGATCCTCTCTAGGTCCACTCTAATTTCATTTAACGGAGAGGGACGCGACTTTTTACACTTTCCAGTGATAGACTAAGGATATGGGCATATCATATCCAAAAAATAGACAATTCTGTTGGCGTTCACAAAATTGGCATAGTATCAAAATCAGAGTCGGAAGTGATCTTTGACCTCTTATGAAACACGTGGACTCCTACGGAATCGGGTAATTTTTGGATATGTTATGACCATAACCTTAGTCTATCACTGGAAAATGTCAATAGTCACGGCCCTATCCTTGATCTCAATCTAGAGCACTTTGCAGTTTTTTGTGGCGCGCGCAAATCCACTTGGTGAGCAATTATCGATTTTCCTGACTACGGTATGCAACTTTAGCAGGTTTTGAAATCAGTTTTGAGCTTTTCCCCCCATTCCCTACATACCCCCATTTATGGTATACTTATAAGTCGATTTTAGATCGGCTTCCGCCTATTTTGGTGCTTCCCTTGTGAGTTTCACTAGGGAGTCAAGATTTGAAAATGAGAGGAGTGTTAATTCTGAGTCTGAGTATTCCATTGGCTACAAAAATATTTGAAAGTTCAATTGACGTTTCCAAGAATGGATAAATGAGTAAGTGTTCCAAGGCTGTCAATATTAAATAATAAAATGAGAAAATGGCTCAACAATCGCAGCAAAATAAAAAATGCACAATGCAAAAGTAGGAAGTACTTTTCTGAACGGGAAAGCGAGACGGCTGCTATGCCTACTCATACAATCGCTCACAGATGAGTTTTGTTTGTTTTCCTTTCTTTCTCGGGCGTCTCTCGTTTTTTTACCGCCTCTCTGGCTATGATACGAGTCTTTTTCTCCTTAGATGTTCTCCGAGGTCAGAGTGAGCGAGAGAGTGTGCGAAAGAGAGAGGGTTAGACGATTCTCTGATCTATGATACGACTTTTTTCTCGAGACGTTTTCCATAAGGTCAGAGTGAGTGAGAGAGCATGCGAAAGGGAGAGTATCAGACTTTTTTTTCTGAGCTATGATATGATTGTTTTTCTCTAGACGTTTCCCACAAGGTCAGAGTGAGCGAGAGAGCGTGCGAAAAGGAGAGAGTCTGACTAAACACTACGATTTTGATAACACGCTAGTCACGAACACTAGCTTATCGGTTTCGTCAACCACGATCTTATTTTTTCGCGCTAGGGTTTCTTCGGCTATCTATTGCTTGACTGAGGGATTATGTTTAGAAATTACTCTGGAGCTTTTTTAGGACAATTACTAGATGGCCGTGTATCTCACGCTCTGATCTCTGCGCCTTTTTTGGATGTTTTATTTATATTATGATATAATAAAAATAAATAAATTCTCACATTGATCATCATCAGCAGGATGTAGCTGAGAGTGACGATGACCAGCAAGCCGATGAGAGCTCTGGAATGAAGTCAGTTATCGATTGATTCGTTGTACCCTACACCGAAGGAAACATCAACTATAAACAATTACAAAGTCTACTCTAGGCAAGCATAATTCGGCGTCTAGATAGAGAGAAGAAGGAAGCATTGCGTCTAATGGTATGGCTTTCTGAATGTGAGCAGTAGCACGCTACATATTCTACAGTGGCTTCAGTACATCAAACTCACTTGCTAAATAATTCCACGAGCATCGTGATTCCACTGCTATATTTCCGAATTATTTTCGTAGTTTCACTTTTCATGATGCCACCGTACCCACACTACGGTACTCAAATGCACCGGGCCATTCTCAAATCTACCGTACTTCTAGTCGACGCACTACAACAGTTTTGTGGGCGGATCACTAACTGGCACAACACTACCGTACCCCTCGAACCTCAGGAGATACCGTAATCAATACTACCGTACTCACTTGCTCAGCACCTCCATGGCTACCGTACTCCTTGTACCTTCCCTCCACACAACTGCAGGAGTGTCGACCGATTGGATGATGACCCGAAGGGAGACGGACGTCCCACAGAAGAGTGTGTAGAGGGAGAAGAGGGCCAGGCCGAAGAGCGTGACTATGATTAGGCCCTGAAGAATATGTACGAACTATTTTGTGGAAAGAGGGCTTGATTACCCTACCCTACCCTAAAGTACCCTAAAGGGGCATGTACCCTAAAGTAGTACCCTAAACCTTAGTACCCTTTAGTAGTACCCTTTAGTACCCTAAAGGGGAATGGGATGGGGAGACTAGGGGGCAAAAGATAGTGTGTAGAGAAAAGCGCCAGGCCGAGCGTCACGATTGTCAGGCCCTGCAATTCGACGGTAAAGCACTGTGAGAATTTTCAAGAAACATAAAAATGCTTCTCGAATTTCACATATGCTTCACCGCTATCACTAAAGATCGGTTGATTAGGCGAAGCGATACGGTTACGGGATACTGTCTAAAAATAATTTTAATATAAATAAAATAATTTGAAATAACTACCTGCATCAACAGATGCGGAATGAGCAGCATCGGCGTCTGGCAGAGAATTCCTGGAAGAAAAAAATTTATCAAATTTTAAGTCTCCTCAAATTTGGGGATTTCATGTGTGTTTCACGATTCTTTCATCCACTCGCGACCAGATGAGAAAGCAATGGTCAGTCATCGTGTCATTGATATTTTATAAAATTATTTTAAATAAATATAAAATTTTATAAATACCGCTTCATTTGTGCTAGAAAATTTTCATATTCGATCGTCTTGTCGCTCTAACTATCTAGAACTAGGTAAAATACTGAATGGGAACCAAAAAAAGCCAACTGTACCGTCTCACTACTCTCGCATTCTTGATAACGATAATACACGTAACGTAATATCACGACCGTCACGAGAGAATCGAGCTAGAATAGCAATTCTTGGGAATGGGGAGAAAATCGTGAAATGAGTTAACATCAGTTTTGGCCACCTCTAGGCATGTCATAACACCACCCAAAGTCCCATTGTGTATAAATCAATTTGGAGCTTCCTACGCCGGGTCGGTACCTTGGATCCCCAACTTTGACGGGTAATATCTCGGTTCCGGCGCATTTTGGAGAAAAATTGTTCTAAGATTGACCCCACCTATTTTCGGGAGCTCTATCGATCTGCACAGGTTAGAAGTCATGAAAGTAATTTTTAACACTACTACATTCAAACAAATGAAATGCAAAAACTGCTTAAAAGGTGCAACTAATTTTTGGATATGTTATAAAGCTCGCTGAGCTCTTTCGAATGAGTGGCTTATGACCCTAAATAACGCTCTGCGTGTAAATGTTTTTCACTTTAAACATTTTGACTTGATTTGAACTCATTTCATTGCACTCCACACCGCGCAATTTTGCTTGGTCGGAAGGAAATGAGCCGGTTCCTTTCTCTTTTCAGTTGTGTTTCTTAATAATTCGTCAAAAATAAAGGAAAATGAGCGGTCTGGAGTGCAATGAAATGAGTTCAAATCAAGTCAAAAAATTTAAAGTGAAAAACATTTACACGCAGAACGTTATTTAGGGTCATAAGCCACTCATTCGAAAGAGCTCAGCGAGCCTTATCACATATCCAAAAATTAGCTGCACCTTTTAAGCAGTTTTTGCATTTCATTTGTTTGAATGTAGTAGTGTTAAAAATTACTTTCATGACTTCTAACTGTGCAGATCGATAGAGCTCCCGAAAATAGGTGGGGTCAATCTTAGAACAATTTTTCTCCAAAATGCGCCGGAACCGAGATATTTCCCGTCAAAGTTGGGGATCCAAGGTACCGACCCGGCATAGGAAGCTCCAAATTGATTTATACACAATGGGACTTTGGGTGGTGTTAGGACATGCCTAGAGGTGGCCAAAACTGATGTTAACTCATTTCACGATTTTCTCCCCATTCCCATAGTCAGCTCGACTCTCTCGTGACTTGCGTGATATATTTTGTTTCGGTAAGCAACGAAATTCCATCATTTTCGAAAGCTCACCTGACAACAGCAACGTAATTGCCGTCAGTGATAGCAGTAGGACGACGAGATGGATGGACGAGGAGAGAAGGGAGTGAGTGGATGAGGAGGAGGAGAGGATGGAGAGGGAGACTAGGGCCTGAAAGATCAAAGATCATGTTGACCATTCTATCTCCGGAAGTTCCAGCACAACAGTCACTAAGTGATTGCAAACTCAACCACAAACACTTTTATAAGCGAGCTTTTACCTAAAAAAAACTAAAGCTTATCAGTGCGTTCGTCTAAGAATCGCCACCACCCCGTACAGCAAATTTTAACACCCCAATTTTATGGCTGAATATAATAGACCTGGACCCCCTGCTTCGATATCAGTGAAGATTATGTTCATGCGACCATAATTTGCATAGATAATGAGGGTCAAAGTTATGCATGTTTTCTAGCTTTTCCAATGTTTCAAAGTGAAAAATTAACCAATCCGGCTGAAAATTGAGTTCTAGGGTCACTTTTGAGTGCTGAACACGCCTGTGTACTTTATTCATGCATATCATGAAATTTGCATAATGGTCAAAAATTCAATCGACGTTTTCTCGAAAACAACGCAATATTGGTTTCCAATTTGTTTATATGTTGTGGGCCATCACCAGGGCTTTGCAACGCGCCCGGTCTCGACTCATGGTTAGGGGGGCTTCGACCTTAAAACCTTAAAGAACTAACAATTTCAATTCGAGAGAAACCCCTATTTCCCCTCTCATTCCACTTCATTCCATCCCCTCCGCCGCGCCCGTGCGGTGTGAATCGATTTGCCTCTCTGGCAGATCAAAATAGTTTGAATTACGCATATTTTTCGTAATTCATATATGAATCAAGTTGTACAGTAATACTTTATCAATCAACCATGGAAATCGCATCAGATATTTCATTAACAATGGCAGCAATTATATCATCATCATCTATTTTGTCCTCCACCTCTTCAGAGTTCTCTTCATCTTCTTCGGTCATTTGATCAGCTTCATCGTGAGAACTGCCGTACTTTATCTTGTTTGTTGAAGCAGTAGTAGAAATAATGGGAGCCTTCTTCTTCTTCCTTCCTCCAACTTTTGCTGCGGATACTTTAGCCTTAGAAGACACGTTCCAATGTAAAGAGCGTATTTTGATTGCGGCTTGCTGATGGAAATCGATTAAAGTCAGCCCGGCCAATGAGCGGAGTAATGGCACGACAGTTCCAAAGTTCCTAAATCACAACTCATGGCGAAAGCGCCACTGACGTCTTTCACTTTTGCATGCTCCGCCAGAGAACTTTTCTGTTTTTTCTATTCCTGCTTCAACAAACAAGAGAAAGTGCGACAGTTCTGACGATGAAGCTGTCAAATGACTCCGATCGAAGAAGATGAAGAGAACTCTGAAGAGGTAGAGGACAAAATAGATGATGATGATATAATTGCTGCCATTGTTAATGAAATATCTGATGCGATTTCCATGGTTGATTGATAAAGTATTACTGTACAACTTGATTCATATATGAATTACGAAAAATATGCGTAATTCAAACTATTTTGATCTGCCAGAGAGGCAAATCGATTCACACCGCACGGGCGCGGCGGAGGGGATGGAATGAAGTGGAATGAGAGGGGAAATAGGGGTTTCTCTCGAATTGAAATTGTTAGTTCTTTAAGGTTTTAAGGTCGAAGCCCCCCTAACCATGAGTCGAGACCGGGCGCGTTGCAAAGCCCTGGTGATGGCCCACAACATATCAAAAAATTGGAAACCAATATTGCTTTGTTTTCGAGAAAACGTCGATTGAATTTTTGACCATTATGCAAATATCATGATATGCATGAATAAAGTACACAGGCGTGTTCAGCACTCAAAACTGACCCTAGAACTCGATTTTCAGCCGGATTGGTTAATTTTTCACTTTGAAACGTTGGAAAAGCTAGAAAACATGCATAACTTTGACCCTCATTATCTATGCAAATTAGGGTCGCGTGAACATAATCTTCACTGATATCGAAGCAGGGGGTCCAGGTCTATTATATTCAGCCAAAATATTGGGGTGTTAAAATTTGCTGTACGGATTTTCACGAAAAGTGGCGATTCTTAGGCGAACGCACTGTTATCTGCCACAAAATAATGACTATCTCAGCCACCGCAACTCCAATAGATAGACCTCTGACGTGAATTTAGCAACCACCCTATCACCCAAACCTATCCCAAACCCTCGTGGCTTTTAGATCTACTTACCTGCCACAAAATGATCAATATTTCAGCCACTGCCACACCAATCGAGAGACTTTTGACGTGGAAGAATCGGAAACATCGTTGCTCCTTCGGTCGCTGTTGTTCTACTGACATGCACACCTGCAAATTTCAGGAATTATTGATTTATTGATTTTCGAGAATCTGATTCGTTTATTGAAACGTATCTGGAGGATCTATCATCTCCTGCTCAAAATTATGCACAATGAGCATGGCGTGAAACACACTTGAACACTATTTTTGCAAATTGCTTAGTTTACACATTGATAGACCTTCAGAGGTCCCTAGGACGAGAAATCGACGATTTATCGGTTAAAGTAAGTCGTCTAATCGGATTTGGCTAGTCTACCAAGGACGGAACGGCATTGTGAAACTGTGGAGAGAATAGAAGGAGAAAGTCAAGTAGAAAGTTAGGAGGAGAAAGGATGACTCAGACAAGGACCGAATTTGAATGAGGAAACGTTAAGTTCAAGGACCGATTCATCATTGTTGTCGAGACAATGTTTGCGAGAATAGGATCAGTACTACATAATTTTTGAGTAATTTTTGCAGAATACGGAATAGTAAATTTTAAAAAAAAATAACAGTTCAAATACATCTCCACTAGGTAGTGTGCGCGTACCCGAGATGGAGGAGATAAGTAACCCCTGGGGCGCCGTTTTTTCTCCATCTACGCTCTCTCGATGATCAGACAGAGCGAGAGACTGTGCAAAATGAAGAGACCGACCTCTGTTCACCTTCGCGCTGCTCTCATAAACTACACGATATTAGGGCCGTGCCCAGATCGCGGGTGGAGATAGTAGAGGAAGGGTGGATTTCGAAACTTTTGAAAATCTACGGAGCTATGGTGACTCATCAAGCAGTCTTGCAACAGTTTTCGTAGTGCGAGTACTGGTAAGAATGTAAGAGTGCTTGAAAACTGGTGATGAAAAGAAATAAATCTATTGACTTTGCGGAAGCGGGGCTTTTATATTTTTAGGCAACGCTGGAAGTCGGTAGGGTATGTGAAAAGTTAAAAAGAGTGCGCTCGATTCGGGAAAGAAAACAGGCCATTTCGAGGTGATTTGCATTGACAGACAACAAAGTGATCAAGGTGTGTTTCATGGGGTGGTCTTATGGGGAGGACAGGGGGAATTTTTAGTTTCTGTAACTCTGGCATTCCTAAAAAAATATCATAATGAGCGATAGAGTGGCTAGAACTCAAAATTATCAATTGCGAAAAATTCTTAAAGTTGCAGCCGTGCGCATAAATTCAAACGGAAAATGTTGAAGCGGAATTGATCAGCCCTCAAGTTAAAAAAAAATAAAATCTGCGGTTGAAATGCCATACCATGTCGGTAAATCAGTACGGGCGGTTCAAACAGGGAAGGAGATCGATGGAAATGATACATGCGAGCAAACACTTCGCCCCCTCCTCGCATCGCACGCTTCATTAGGCATCACGATGGTTTCTTTTGATTCCTCTTCCTTCCCTCCGGCACAACCCACATTTCCTGATGCTATGTGTAGGGGCCACAAGCCCCGCCCACTTTGGTGTGACATGATTTCGCCAAAAAGCGAGAAATGAAAAACACAAAGCTCATTCTAAACCAAATCGCTCGTTCGACATCGCTACGGATAGCTCTCACCATTCCCTATCGATTGAACACTGCCCAAAATTTGCATAGCATCGCTAAGTAGATCAAATTTGCATTTGAAAGAAGGGAAGAGGTCGTTTTGACGGGTTGCAGTGTGAGAGTTTTGTTTGGGCAGTATTTTTCTGACTAATTCGAATATTTTAGGAATTTTAGAAAAAAAATTAGAATTTTAGCGTTTCTCCCTGGCTTGTGTTTTTTGTTTGAAGACGCGCGGGGAGAGGCGAGCGAGAGGGCGGGAGGAGGGAGAGAGACACACGCAAATGAGTCTCCGCCCCCTTCCCTCTCGTCTAGAGCTTCGAAAACGAGCGATTGCGCGAAAACGAGTACTCGTTTAGAGAGAGGAAACGAGTACTCGTTCTCGACGAGCATCATTCTATGCTCGTTACGAGTACTCGCGCGGTCGGTGAAATGAGAAATGATTGGGGAGGGATTGATTTTGATTGAAAAAGTTGAGTTGACAGATATGTTTCACTTGAATAACCGAGGTCCCACCGCCCGAGCAACGCAATATTTAGGGGAATGAGGCGAGTACTCGCGAAACGCACGTGCTCGCGAGTGACGAGTACTCGATTTCTATCCGACGACCACTCGGCGAGCAAAACGAGTACTCGAATGGATCGGAAAACGAGTACTCGTTTCAATTTTTCGACAAGTACTCGCTCGTTTTCGAAACTCTACTCTCGTCTCACCTTTCCCTCCTCTTCCCCAATGAGTTGCGCACGTACTTATCGGGCTCTAGCGCGCCTCAGAGATAAGATATCGACAAACGGTAAAAAGTATGATGATATTGGGACCACGAGGGATAGTTTGAACACACGTATGGCCCCATTGCGTAAAATCGGCTGTCTGCGTTGTGGCCCCTAGCTATGTGACTAGCATGATCCCTCACCTTCCTTATTTACACAGTACAAAAGATACGCGGCGGATTTGTACATTCTACCTACATCAGAATACAACCCATGCTTCACCTCCATATCCGCCACTGCGCAACTACGCACGCTTCATTAGGCATCACGATGGTTTCTTTTGATTCCTCTTCCTTCCCTCCGGCCTTTACTTCCTGACTATAGCTTCAACTCGCATGATCCCTCACCTTCCTTATTTACACAGTACAAAAGATACGCGGCGGATTTGTACATTCTACCTGCATCAAAATACAACCCATGCTTCACCGCCATATCCGCCACTGTGCAACTACGCACGCTTCATTAGGCATCACGACGGTTTCTTTTGATTCCTTCTCCTTCCCTCCGGCACAACCCACATTTCCTGATTCTCTTTGACTAGCATGATCCCTCGTCAGCTTTAGTTGCGCAATGCGAGAGACTCTGTGGATTTGTACATTCTCCCTACATCACAATGATAAAAAAGTGTGACAGAAGTGATATTCAGGTATGCTTCAGGCCTAGTGTATGAGGAACACATAATTTCTGGACATGATGCGCCGTGTTCATAAAGTGCTACAATCATATGATTTGCCGATTTGAGTGAAAGTTCCGAGAAAAAAGTTCCGAGATGGAAGTTCCGAAAAAGAAGTTCTCAGAGTGAGATTCTAACGTAAAATGTTCCAGTAAAGTGGTTGCAAGAAAAATGTTCTAGAAAATGTGATTCCGAGAAAATAGTTACATGTCAGCTGCACACCCCACAGAGAGGTAAAGCCATGACGACTCTGGTCATGATGTCTACAATATATACTGCGCTTCGGAGATTTTCCAATATTGACTGATGAAATTGTTGGTAATGAGATACGGCTACGTACATCAGACCCAGTTCAAAGAGCTTGATTTCGCGCCTCATTAACCTGAAGGCTTCTTTGCTACATCCATACGTACATACGGAACTGGATATCCATGCCGATGGCATCACTCTCCCCGTATTGCCTACTCTCTCGCTTCTATGACAGACCAAGGAACAGATCGGTGCTGTTCCTCGCAAACCGTTGATCAACTCGGCAAATAGCGAAGATATCTTAGCAAAAAGAAACCATGAAAGTGAGAAAAAACCATGGTGGTTTTGCTAGAGGACAGGCCGAAAGGCATAAGAATCGAGGCAGAAAGGCTAACATCGACAAGATTGTCTAACCAGAAATTCAAGCAGGATAATGGGACAAATAAGCTACTATACAAAAACAAAGCAGTGTAGGCTTCATGAACAAATTTAGCCAGTTTCTACAGCAATTCATAAGAGTTGACAGGTTTGCGGAATCAAGAAGAAATCGCAGCAGAAAAATGATGGGCGCTGGATCAATTCCTCTCCCGAGCAATTCACGCAGGAGAGTTGATAAGGATTTGTGGGAGAAAGTTAGGGAAAGGGAATAGGGTAAAGCACCGCTGACTCTCACTTTTCAATGCTATCTCGCTAGCAGTGACGGATGATGGA
Source organism: Pristionchus arcanus (assembly GCA_900490705.1). Taxonomy (NCBI): domain Eukaryota; kingdom Metazoa; phylum Nematoda; class Chromadorea; order Rhabditida; family Neodiplogasteridae; genus Pristionchus; species Pristionchus arcanus. The sequence continues at coordinate 11,547 of LS487561.1, forward strand.
TAAGGAGAAAGGGAGAGTTGATCCGGGAGGGAAAGCCGGGGGAATAGAGAGGACAACTGGGTTTATGAGGAGGAGATAGCGCTTGAAGGGTGAGCATCAGCTGCGAGGTCATTTCGGAAAAGAGGCATTTTGAGAAGGTGATGAGAGACCGGGAAGACGCAAAAAAAAGTTAAAAATGCGATAAGATAATAAGTAGAATTGCCGCAGATTGGGATATGAGAAATGATGAATCTGATATGTTTCAAGGATTGATTCGCAACTTATCCAGTTGATAATGGGCTTCCGACCTTTTCTGTAGGAAAAAAATCACTCTTACTTTTCCGATAATTGTGAATAGACAATAGTAATCCATGCAGATAATGAAAACTGAATAATTCGAAAAATAATGAGGGAAATGCGCGAACGACTCTTCTCACTAACCGATATCTCAGAGGTCTAGCTGAATAGACCAAGCCGAACGGATTCGAATATGTTTCAAGGGTTCTACTTGACTCTTAATCATCATCGCAGGCATTGTTGACTTGAAACCGCGGTCATAGAAACAATAACTTCCTTGAATTACGATTAGAGTGCAAACTTAGAGTGCAACTTAGAGATTAGAGTGCAAGAGTGCATGTTAGTGCAAACAAAAACATAAAAATGCTGCGCAATGCGAAAAAATAGCTAACAATGCCGAAACAAGCGAGCAATCGACTCTCTGCCGAATGACTGAAATAATCAACCTGATCGAAAGGATTCGCATATGTTTCAAGGACCCAACATGATAGGCAAATTATATCATATGCAGTAATCGGAGTTAACTCCATTCCATATAAAAAAAACGCAAAGCTATTAATTACCTAACAATGACGAAATTACACCCGTCTCTCACCTTTGGATATCTCAACCGAATAACTACCGGTTGAACTGGGGACGCGCCGGCCGTCTCTTCATTTCCCACAGTCTCTCGCCCACTCTGCCCACCGAGAGAGCACGGGGAATGAAGAGAGTCCTCCAGGCGACTAGAGAGCATGCGAAATGGAGAGAGTGCGGAGGCAAGTCAAGACCAGTCGCTGTCTTCCAGTAGTAAAAAGATGAGAAATGGAGATACGGCACCCAATCTCTCCATTCCCGTTTCTGGATCTGTTCCTCTGTCTCTTCATTTTAAATGATCTCTTGGGGGGTCAGAGCGACGAGAGAGTGTGCGAAACGAAGAGAGCACGGCCGTTTTGATCTACCTTATAGGTGAGGATAGATTGTCTGTGAGAGATTGGAGGAATGAAGAGAGTTGTACAGAGATGGTACACTATCAGTGAACAACCAGTTAGGAGTGCGACTTGCAGTTCAAGAAGGGAAGGAAGTAATTTAAAACGGAAACAATTCGTTTAAGTCCGTTCCCAGATCGCCAATAAACGGCACGGTGTCTTGGCTGATGATCGAGAGCTATTTCTATATCGAAAGAGTACGCAAAGCAGCTAATTGTAAGTAATTATGGTACAGGTCTTAGTGCGAAAATGACATTTTAAATTCTTTCCCATAAAGCCTTTAATGCTGTGGACAAAGTAGGGGGAGGAAAGAGAAGAGGAAAAAATCGAGTGGAAAAGTCAAGGGGAGGAAATCGGAAATTTGAATTCCCGCATTTTTCGTTATTTCAAAATATCTCGGTTCCTATTGATGCTAGCCACTTGAAACTTAGTTGATAGGGTTTTAAGGTGTCGGAAAACACCTAGTTAAATTTTTGAGTCGCTAGCTCTACGGAGAAGCGAGATACTGAAAAGCGCGCGAATTCAAAATTTTGAATTCCTCCTTTTCCTCCTCATGACTTTTTCCACCCGAGGAGGAAATCTCCCCTGACTTTTTCCGCAGCATAAAACGGAACTATGCTGAATGGACCAATAACAATCAAAGAGTCTGTGAAAGTAAGCGAATAAGTTAAGAGTCTCGACGCGAAAACTACTCCTTGAAACGTTCCCAGGACACCTTTAAAAGTCAACGGACTTAGTGCGCAAAGGGTTGGGTTCTAATGGAAGGTCAGAGATTGAGAAAGTGAAGAGAACGAGAAGAGAAAAGTGGCGCGCGACAAAAGAACAACTGTGTCGACACTTAAAATTTCAACAAGGTTGTTATTCGAAAGCCAATTGAACCTTCCAGAAAATTTACTAGTGTTGATTATCGACTACTGACTGGGATGTCGTGAAGGTCAAAGATAAGTCAAAAATTGAAGAAAAGATTGTCAAAGAAGTTGAGTGGTGGCCGACAAAAGAACAACTATCTCAACTGTAATTTCAACACCCCCGCCCGGTGATGTTATTCGAAATCGACCGTGTAATGGGTGTCCGTGCGGAATCTATCCAGAGTAGATGGGTTTCGGGAGGTCAAAGTTCGAAAATGCGAGCAATCGAAAGTGGAAGAACAACTGTGCCGATTGCTGCAATTTCAACAGTGATCTTTGTTGGACATTCCTGAGAGTTCACTAGGGTAAATAATCGATTAGAGATGGATTCTGGGAGGTCCGATGAGTGGCCAAAGCTCGAACAAAAGAGAAAAATGCGGAAAGTACTGGCTGGAGGTATCTGAGTGGTCCAAGAATGAAGAATGAAAAAATGTTGGTCAATGAACAATTATTTCAACAATGTGTTGTCGGAAGGCAGCAAATGACGAATTTTGCGAGATGGAAGTATGATAAGAATGTATTCACTATTGAATTGTTGAGATGAACGCAAACCTGCTAGGACTAGGTGTGGATGCTGAGTAAGAACTTAGGATGGCTTCAGAAGAAATGTCTCTCCATTTCGCACGCTCTTTCATCTATAGAAGGAAATAAGGAAGATAAGGGAGAGACCATGCGAAATGAAGATACGGCGGTATCATTTCTCGAACTCTAGTGCTGAGTAAGACTATCGTATCCACCAAATGGAAGCTATCATTGCGAGCGCGCAAATCGATTCTTTTACGATCTCCTCGCTAATCTATTTCCGCCAGTTGTTTAACGAAGACTCTCTCACTTTTCCATGCTCTCTCGCTGCTCTGACCGACGAGAGAGTATGGAGAAAGGAGAGAGTCAAGCGATTGTTCTATTCAGCGAAGAATGTTCCGCTAACGTTCCTTTTGCGGTGGTCATAACGATACTTTCAACGAAAAAAAGTTTAGTGAAATGGTGCTTTAAAAAGGTTTAATGGATCGATTTCGCTTTGCATAGTAGCCAAGCAGAATTTCTGATGCAGGACTAGCACTCGAAATCAAGAATAAGTAAAATTGCAAGATCATCATTGATAGAGACCTTTCGCGCGCAATTTCTCGATCTAGGCTCTCCCTAAGCAGCGAACTCTCTCTATCAATGACTTGCCTTGATAGTGGGATCGAACGCCGCGGGAGGTCCGGCACGAAACGGGATGAGTAAATGGGGAAGGAAGGGAGAGACAAAGGCTATTTCGATTGGAATCCGACCAGTCAGCAATTTACGGTATGATACGGTGCACGGTAGTGAGCAGCTTCTGATGGGAGAGGTATTTCAGAAGTTATCGAAACGGGATGAGGAATGGGGAAGGAAGGGAGAGACAAAGGCAATGAATTTGGACAGGAATCCGGCCGATGAAGTGGGCAAAGGAGCAGCATGATAGAGCGAAATGGAATTAACTGATTATTGACAGGGATTTCAGAAAATATACGAAACGGAATCGATTGGCTTCGGATAGGATTCGCTAGTAAATTTACTTGACGAGCAATATGAGATAAATGTTGGTAGACATGTTACTGTAATCGCGAGAAAGGAGCGATACAGCTAGAGACGACTAATCCGAGCGCTGAGCAATTTTATTATTTTTTTGCGGAGCATTTTAGGATACTACTAAATTTGTAAATCATTGCAAACCAAGTAGCTTTCTTGAAACTTATTCGAAATCGGGCAAGAAATTTGAACGATTGGAGAAGAGGATAATGAAGTACATTCAGAGTGCGGAAAAGGTTATTGGAAGGCAGTAAAGGTCGCGAGGGAGATTTAGAGGATGGTCTGACTCTCTCATTTGTCAGTGCTCTCTCGACTCTCTGATTGACGAGAGATACGACAAATTGAGACTTGCTATTTCGAAATTCCCGACCGCCACCTTGGAATAAATCTTGCACGAGAACTCTTGGAGGTCGGGAAAGTAAGAATGCAATAGGAAGCGCTCGAAACAATGCTCAATAAACGACACTCAAGAGGTTGACTGTGTCTCTCCATTCTCCATGCTCTCTCATCGCTCTGGTCGGTGAAAGATCATGGGAAAGTGAGAGAGACTATTGCTCGAGAATGGCAGCGCTAAGCAATTGTTCACGTCTATTCATTTTGCCTTGCCTCTCGTCAGTTAGAGAACGGAGAGAGAATAAGAGAGAGGCGAGTGGCAGTGCTTATCGAGAATGCGCCGCAGCATCATCAACATTTGCTCTCGAAATGAGCATGCGCAGCTGTTTTCGAGAGCGTACCTGACTCTCCTCACTTCTCCTGCTCTCTAGCACTCTCTAACTTGAAATAGAGAAGGCAAAATGGAGAGAGCAACCTAAGAATAGGCAGGCTCTCCTCACTTTCAATGCTCACTAGGCGTTCAGAGAGTCGAGATAGCAGGCAAAATGAAGAGAGCAACCCTACCTGGGGTCCCTAGGGTCGCCGATTCGAACAGTCGAACAGGAATTACAAGTGGCGAAGGAATTGTCTCGGCGGCGCGTCTTTTCACAACTTTCCCCCTAACTTGCGCACTCTCTCCAAGTAGTGTACTCCCTAGTTGCTCTGGCCAACGACAGTGAATAGACACTGTTTGAAGTCTCTTCATTTCAACTTATCTCTCGTCAGTCAGAGAAATAAGAGAATAGGCAAAATGAGAGAAACATCCTTCCTATGTTGTCTAACTCCTTTCATTCTCACCTCATTCGGTGTTCTGATTAGAGGTAGTTAGGAAGGGAACGGGGATTTAGAGAGGAGTTCAAAGGATTTGGACAAAGAATCGAACGTGTCGCATCGTTAGAATTGGTCATTTGTAGTCTCGATTTGGGTTACTCTCGTGGGATAGTTAGGAGATTCAAAGGTGTTCGAAGGAACTGATCAAAGATCGCTTTTGCAACGTTTGAGTTTCCCCGTTTTATAGTTTTGAGTGATGCAGTTACCGACTTGCAAGGAGTTCCGAAAATCTTCACTGGGCAACTAAGAAATCCGTTCTAGTAGATGATTCTGGTACTGTTTACACGCTAAACGCTTAAATATATCTAAATGGTCATAATGGTCGGAGGAATGAGCACGGACACAAACCAATGCACAAAAGTTGTGAATACGAAAAGAAGTGCTGTCGCAGATGTTCTAACGAAGAGAATGCTGAGACCCTTGCTGATTGAGGCAGTTAGTCCAATTGTGAGTCATGATTTGAATGGGATTGTGCAACTACAAGTCTGACCCCGTCTGTTTCACATTTTATTTACCAGTCTGACCAGCAAGAATAAGAATGGAAGTGCGAGTCAATAGAGTAGTCCTTTCTTGTGACTTGCCTTGTAACTATCTAGTCGGACAGATTAGGAGACGGTTCAGTAAACAAGCGGGTGTTTTTCAGAGTTGATCAACAGAAGACTTGGAGAGGACTTCTAAATGTGACAGTATAATATTTTTTTCCACAAGGATTTCAAGTGATCATCGATCTAGATCAATTTCATGCAAGATAAGCGGATAATGAAACTTACCTCATCATTAGATTACAAATCTCTAATTCAATTCGATTCTTTTCGTCACATATGATTTCCGTCGATGCAAATCCCATTTTAATACAACTAGCACCACATTAAACACTTGACAGTATTCAAAGACAGGCGTAATTGGCGCACATAGTAATTAAAAATGTTTGTTTTTTGGCATTTTGTCAACGGAAGTTAGCAACAACTGAGCAACGTTTCACCACTCAACAGAGAAGGAAAGTGTGAAACTCAACCAATTTTGATGCATTTTTTTCTCAATAATTCAACCTTTCACAATTTTTCTCGGATTCAAACAGCAGCAGTAACAGCTGGCCTTACCAGTGGGTCCCACCTAGCGTTGTCTTACGACTGTAAAATCGCTTGACGTGGATAGATACACCTTTAACTTTATCATAAATTAATAAACCGTTCCGCTTATTCGTATTCCTATCTGGCACTCCCAAATTAGTTTGAGAGGCAGCTCTAGCTGATGTTATCAATCGTTTCATAGAGGCCCTAGTAACTAAACCATACACTTTTACTTTTTTTTCCTTTATCAAACATCATGATCAAACTCACGTTCCGGCTCCACTCGCACGCGAGAAAGCGCAGTTTCGCTCGCGTTTTCACTGATTTCATTTTTCTTTTCCCATCCGGAGTCTATTCGACGGCTGCAAAGGGCCGGAGATCAGGACCGGGAAATAGGGGGAGAAACCGGAACCGGCAAAAGAACGGACAATGAAAGAGCAGTCGGACAAAGGTGATTTCTCAAGAAAGGAAGGCTGGGATAGGAGCAGGAGTCTTTACAAGGATAACAAAGGCGAGCAAGAAGTGAGCCGATACTCAGACACTCTCTCCATTTCGCCTGCTCTCTCGCCGGTTAGAGAGGGCGAGAGAGCACGGGAAATGGAGAGAGTCAGACCATTCCTTGGTTTTTGGTTTGCTCGACGGCCAGAGAAAGCGAGATAGCCTGAGCATTGGAGAGACTGAGGCCAATCCTTCAAAGGAAAAATGAGCAATATAAATAAAATGGAGAGGTCAGAAAGGAGATGGGAGATAACTGTGGAGTTGGTCGAGGGAGGGAATGGAACAAAACAGATCCGATTGTGGAACAAGTGCATTTACCGGACAAATTTCTAGATATGTTTCAAAAATATTCTAAAAAGGATAAACACGATGAAGAAATGATGAGATCAGGTCGTCTGTTATATAAATGCTATAATCCTCGATGATGGTAGTAGTGCGGTGGTTTTGCGAAAGTGAAGTCTAGCGAGCAAAAAGATCTGGTTGAGAAAGCAAGAAATCAGCGCGGGTAAGGTCAAATCAGCAAGGAAATGGAAATTAGGCGACTCAACTCACTCGAGAATGGAAAGTAAGTGAGTTGATCGGTTTACCTACTCTCTGATTTATCGCCTGCTCTCTCCATTTAGCATGCTCTCTCGCTTTCTCTGACCGGCGAGAGAGCAGGCACAAGCGAGAGAGTGCTAGCCACTCGCGTCTAAAAGTGGTGGGAAAACGGTAGAAAAGTGTTGGCGAAGGTCACATTTGAAGATTGATGCACCGACGAGAGATAAGGTGGAGTGGAGAGAGCGCTGCGTCTCTCCGTTCCTCGTGCTCTCTCGGCGGTCAGAGAAAGACGAGAGAGCATGGGAAATGAAGAGAGACCGACGGACAGCTAACCTCGAGGGTAAGTGAGAAATGGGAGGATGGAGTAAGGAGAATGGATCACGGGGGAGATTCTTATCTGAGCTCGCGCCTAGGGATTGATTGATTCTCAGGGTAAATTAGTTGGGGCTCCTCGGTCAGGGGGGAACGAAAAATACGAGATGAGTTATGTTTCACAGTGCGCAGATATTCCCACATGGATGAGAACTTTAATGAGAGGTGGATGGATTTGAGAAAATCAACTGAAAAGTTAGCACACCTAAGCCACGTAATTGTAAGCCAAGAATTCAGCTGGATCATTGGAGGATTCTTATCTGACTCACATCAGCACATCACGCCTATGGATTGATTGATTCGCACAGTAAATGAGACGGTGCTAGGGAATTTCGGCCAGACAATTTTGAGATCAATTATGTTTCAGCGTGGCCAGATATTCTCAAAGGTGTCTATTGCGATAGTGATTATCACAGGGAACTCGCGAAAAATAATATCCATTTATCAGAGAAAATCCTAGCTGAATTGGAGCAGATTCTTATCTGAGCTCGCGCGTACGGATTGATTGATTCGCACAGTAAATGAGGCTAGTGGATAGGAAAATGAAGGAGTGTGAGGGGAATCAGAGTGGATGATTGTGTTGATGTATGTTTCAACCTGTGCAGATGTTCTCGAACGTGCGAGTAAGATCAATGATTGATCTGTTCTCCATATACTACATAAAAATGTAGCAAAAAGTTAATTCTGGAAAGTATTCAGAGATTGAGCAGCGAAATTTGTATTCAATTTTGCCAAAATGCAAAATCGAGTTTATGAAGAGCGGCAAGGATTTGTATTGTTAAAAGAATCAATGTAAAGCAATCATTTGACCGGGAAGGTGAGTGGAAGAAGTGAGGGATAGATCTTGATGGTAATTTGGCAAAAAATAGGGATCTGGACCAAGAAATCCATATTTTTAGAACACAATTAGAAAAAAAGATCTAAGAATGGCAGCTACCATAGCAATACCACTAATTTGATCTAACCAGTCAAAGTCAGTACGAGAGACCGATGGAAATAGTTAGACCGATGCTGTCATTTGGCAAAAAAAGACGGCGGATTGAGGGACAAAACATCGCTGTCGTTATTAGTAGAGATGATGATGATGATGATTATTGGAAAAAGAGGTCGGGCAGAGGACTCTAACGGTCCGAAAGGTCCGAAGGGGCGTGTAAAAAGAGGGATTGATGTGAGGGAGCAAGGACAGTGCGGGTCCGGGAAATGATCTAGTAAATCAGTCTATATCGTGGGGGGAGACAGAAGAAGTTCACTGTTCTAGGACCAGAGACTAGATTGCGTGATCACAAGGCAATAAAGGAAGAATACAGTATACCTTCTACTAAGAGCCACAACGATCACGAAACCTCGTGAATTATGGAAAGAATCGGACCAATCCTTACGAAATAAATTTACGACTTCAAAAGACGACTGAAATGTAGACATATTTCCCTACTCAGTCAACAGGTCAAACAGATCCCGGGTAGGAGAACCGAACCGAACCGATCTCAGAACAATTGGGGTGAAAGTAAAGGCGGAAAGGGAAGGTGGAAGAGGGGAGTCTGACTCTCTCAAGTTTCCCTGCTCTCTCGCTCACTCTGACCGCAGAGGTAATGAGTGATGGAGAGAGAGTGGGGAGGGCCCCCTATTTGGAAGGGAGCCCTAAGGAGGCCATCCCACTCCTCCCTCCTTCCTGAATACTGAAGTGCCCCCCTCAGGTGTCAGGATGGTCGGTTCTATTCTCGAGTGATGGGGGCGAGTCCTTGGTTTTCCCTACTCAGCTGTGAGGAAGTCTTTGTGAAGAAATATAGCGAGAGATTTGTTCACAGTCAATCCCGATCAGAATAAGCGATCAGTAGGGATCGGGTATGTTCAAAGAAAACAATGGGATGACAGTAGGGATGACAAATCGGCACGCGGCACAATGGCGGAACGCCGAGCGATTTGCATCAGATGCCGGCAAAGCCCCTCTCTCCCCCTCTCTCAGCCCGGCACGAAATCGGCACGAGGGGAGAGAGAGAGGCAGATGCCGGCATCGCGCAATTTGCATGTCGTTCGATGCCGGCCTGGGCCAATTAGAGCGTCTGGGAAGACGGAATGCCGAGTTCCGAAGCCGAGTTGTCATCCCTAGATGACAGTATTACAAGGAATTCACCGCCAGAGAGTCTCGCAAGAGTTGAAAAGGTGTCCTTGGTATACAAAACGCACCAGACCCATGGGCACCGATGCGTGCTAGCAGTAGATAGATAGCACCGCAACCCCTATGGCAAAAGGGCGGCCTTGGGATGGGGATGGGTGAAAAGAGAGGGAGAGGTGGTCTCCACAAAGTCTAGGGTTTACTGTTAGCTCTGACTAGGGAAAGAGCGGGTGGGATGGGGAGAGTGGAAGAGCAAAGAAAAGTAGATGAAACAGGCGGTAAGGGTTGAACGCGCGTGTGAGGAGTGGCATTGGGTTTTGTGGGCGTGAGGCGGAGTTTGGAGGGCATAATTCGTATGGAATCATGACCGAGTTGCGTTTGAGAGAAAAATAAGTCATACTGTAATGTGGGGTGAGGCAGGGTTTGGATGGCATAATTCGTATGGAATCACGATCAAGCAGCGTTTGAGTTGGAAATGAGTAGCTCAATGTCAGTATAAAAAATATGTCACACTGGCATGGTGTATATGAGGGTGAGGCGGGGTTTGGATAGCATAATTCGTATGCAATCATGTTTGAGTTGGAAATAAGCAACTCCTTACAAATAATATAGCGGGGTTTGAACATCACAATGTATGAGTATGGATAGGTGAACGCAGACATTATCTCATCAATTTTTGAGGGGAAGATAATGGTGTGGGCTTCGAGAATATGGACCTCAGGTCTAAGAGATAAGAATGAACGTAAGTTCGCAAGGTGTCGGTGAAGATCGACAATTCACAGTTGCATCACCACTAGCTCAACAAAATCAATGGAAGAAGGGCGAGATTGTGAACCGTTTGAGAGATCGTTCAGAGAAGAGAAGGAAAGGTCTAGAAAGGAGTGTCACTAACTGAGCCATTACATGTAACAGAGGAGGGAGGGGAGAGGGGCAGTAGTCCTGTAGAGATGACTCGTTCTTTCTCACTGTCTCTCACTCTTGGCTCGTCTCTGATAGATATTGGGCGACTTCGAATAAATTTCCACGATAATAGCGCATTAGATTTATCATTTTCATTCAATTATGTACATGTAACAGAGGAGAGGGAGGTAGTAGTCTTGTAGAGATGACTCTTTCTTTCTTTCATTATCTATCAATCTTCGCCCTGTCTGGTTATGGGCAATTTCAAAAAAATCATGGCGTTGCGCGAAATACAAGTACACTACTTTTGGTCACGGAGGCAGAAAAATGGAAGATAAATTAATGATCTAGTGACACTAACAATATTGACTATCTGTGCTATGGATATTATACTTAAATGAGGAAAAATAGAGGAAAAATAGATTGGTTATTTTTTTGAGAAAGTAGCGTTTTCGGGATCAATATTGGAGCAAGATGTGCGCCTGATACTATCTGCGCAGGTTGAAACATATTCTACAACTTGCGAAACTTAACAAAGTTGCTCAAGAACTGTAATTCAAAGGGACTGGTCACTTCAGGAGGGGGATGGCGAAGAACCTATTACGTCATAACTAGACAATCATTTCTTGATTGCCTCCAATCACTGTTACAGGGCAGGAAACTTGTCGAGTGAAAGGGCTTCGTCAGGACAAGGATTGCTCGTGATTGCAAGTAATAACGCGCCATTGGATAACTTGGCACATTAAAACGCGTTCTCCGTAAGAACGCGGGAAATGGGGCCTCAAAGTGTACAACTTTTGAAAAAATTTCGGAATGGGCTCAAACTTCACCAACATGACCCCTAGGGCCGATATAGACGATTTTTGAACTTTGGTCCGAAAATATTGATCTTTGATCTTTGATCTCGTGAAAAATAAATTTCAGATATCCCTATCATGTGATAGCTCATTCGAAAGAGCATGAAAAGTTATGTAAAAATTGAAATTTTCAAGCATTTTCATGCATATTGGTTCCGG
>LS487561.1:26442-47327 GCA_900490705.1 Pristionchus arcanus
CCCCCCCCTCCCTCACCTCCCCTCCGGATCCGAGCGCGCGAAACAGGACTCTTGTACTCTGTGAGCGGTGACTCGAACAGGATGGATGGTCTGTCTGTCTCATTTCGCAACACTCTCTCGCTTCTCTGACGAGAGATAGGGGAAAATGGAGAGGGAGGAGCTCCTTTCGGGCTAGAGAGTACACTGATCTAGGAGAGGCTCATGGTCTATCGGGGTCCATGGCTCGCGAGGGAGTAGGGATTGAGGGGAGAGGCACAGTGCAGACTTTTGGATGTCCATTATCCATGCTCCATTGTGGTCCATGACTGGTGATAGAGTAGGGGTAAGGAAGAGAGCGCATGTGCGGGCTAGCGCGATCGGCCTGCCTACCCTTCCCTATTGTTGCCCGGCGGTCTATCGGCATGCTCGACTGGGGAGAGATCATGTGCAGAATGGAGGGACAATGGCGGAGGAAAGTGCGGGCTGGTTTGGCCCCGAGGCATTGTGCCAATGGGACAGGGGGATCAGTGGACTGGGGGAGGAGGAGGTTGGGGAAAATTATGAACTTGGGGGAGGGGGTCTCACAAAAACAGAGCATACAATGTAAATTAGATGCTGACCATTAGGGGAATCCTACGAAATTCTTCAAATTGGAGATCATTTCTACAGGCGGAAGGCTCTGATCTGCGATATGTTTCACAGACACTCTACAAGGTTAGAAGGAGAGCGAAATGCAGTGACTTTTTGACGCCTCATAAAAAAATTCCAAATTTTCAACTGTTTTCAATAAATTTTATGAATTTGAGCAATGTTAAAGTTTGAACGCATTGTGTTTGAAAGAAAGGCTCAAATAAGAATGTGCTCGCAACAGAGGTTGGTGCAACATTTCTTTGAGTTCAAACTGTTCCGGTTTTATCGATAAAAAATGCGGAGACGAGAGAATAACAAAAGGAGATAAATGCAGCGTAAGTGATGCAGAAAGATGGACTGGAGATGATCGAGAAGATAGAACAGAGAGAATCAAGAGAGTCCAGAGAAAGAGAGACCTTCTTGATCTGTCTGACCTGCGAGAGAGCAGGCGGAATGGAGAGACGGGTCTAATTATCCCCTTGATGACTCTGATCGATGATGATAAGGTAGTAGATCAAAGGGGGATGATTAGGATCTGAGTAGTTCGAGGGTAGTTATAATTATGGAAAGATCGTTCGGAGAAATGGATAAGAATATGCTTCAAGAAGAGTTTATTTTAGGAGAATGTTCAGAGCTTGGTTAATTTGTACAGACCTCTTTTCATATTACAAGAAATCAAACGCAATTGAATAAGAAAAATCCAAATCGGTGAATTAAATTTACTCCCTCTTTCCTAACAGTGTATTCATCATCCGGCAAGCCCATGATCAGATGCCAGAATAAAACAGTAGTGGTAACTGTAAAATATAACTGACATTATGGTGACAAAATAATTCAAATATTAAAGCTTCGATGCCAATTCGAGAATTTGAAAACAAATTATTTTGAACTCGTACAGATAAAGATCACGTTTCGTTTCACACCGCACTCAATTTGGGAGATTTTCACATATTTTGCTGTTGCCAGGATCACTACTCGCAAACATAACAATAATTATTCTTCAAATTTATTTGTTGTTTAAAAACGCATTCATTCGTAAAATCGGGCGAGTATCTCCTTGCGGACAACGAATTTTGTCCTACTAACTTCACTCATTACAATTATCAAGTATGTTTCACACCGCACTGATTTACGGTAAATTTTGCAAACTTTAATACCGCTACTATTCCTATTATTAGAAAAAAAATTTTTTTGAGAAAATCAATTAATTCATTATAAATTTTGAATGAATGCCTTCAACGCTTCACAATTCTTTCTCCCAATTAATAAAACTATTTTTTTTAAACGCACTCGTTCGTAGAATCGGGCGAGGTTCTGCTTGCGGTCTTCTAGAAGGGGCAATCGCTGCAGGAGGAGATCAGTCATCCGGGAACGGAGGAGGGTCCTGACGGGAAGAGGAGGGTTACGGTAGGATACGGTAAGTTATCGATTAACGCGTAACGATACGGTAGGGTGAAGTGTCGGTTACGGTAAGATACGGATGGGGCATGATAAGGCATCGATCAATGCGTAAGGTAGGGTAATGGGTACGATACGAGATATAAGAAATCAGTCATTACTTTACAGTTATGGTAGGTCTACGGTAACCGCTGGATCGACACGATTAGATGGAATGTGATCATACATGGTCGATAACACGTGCAGGACATTTCCCATGGCAAAACATCGATTAATGACCGGGATGATCGAAAATCTTCATGTTCCAAAACATGGAATTTGAAGGGAAATGGTAATCCACGGATATAAATCCATGAAAAACACTGCTAAATCGCCCTTTGGGATTTGTTTTCGAATCTACGTACGGCGCGTTGCAAGGATAATCCGAGTCTAGTCGCTTAGTAATACTTAGTAATTAACAATCTTCAATCTGACGTGGTTTTACAGTAAGATGCCAAACTGATATGATCAAGATACTATTGAGAAGATTGATAAAATCTGAAAACGCCTCGGAGTAGTTTCGCAACTGGATCCATTTCAAATTGCGAAGCCACCTGAAGGCGTTGGATCTATCTACATGTCGCGAAAATCGATACGTCTCGAAATCAACATACACAATCTCTCTCCAGGGAAAAATTTCATTTCGCTTCCGCAAATACAAAATTAGAATTGCTTAAAGACAAAGAAAAATCGATACATCCAGGAATCACCAGACAACATCTCCCCCCTGGGGTATGTTTACAACTCGGGACAAGACGGATCGAGAGGGAGATGATCATGATGATATCTAATGGGGAAGTGACCGGACTGTGAGATGAGATATCCCCTTGCTCTCTCACTTTCCCACGCTCTCTCGCCTGCTCTAGCCGCCTAGAGATAAGGCGAAATGAAGAGAGCAGCGCTCTCATTTTCCCGTGATCTCTGGAAGATCAGAGATGGCGAGAGATAAGGCGAAATGGAGAGAGTCAGAGAAGGAAGACGGTTAGAGACGGCGAGAGATGAGAGATAAAGCGAGAGAGTGCTGATGCAAATTCGGCCTGACACCTCACAAGCTGGCGCTGATTGCCGATTAGGCGTGCGGTATCTCCAAATGGAAGGAGAGTGAGGGGTCAGAGAGGCGAGAGAGCAGGGGAAATGAAGAGAGTGGAGATGAATTTCGCAAATTAGCAGAGGAATTTCGTGGCTGGGAGACGGGTTGGGCAGTGTGGTGCCGGGTATCACTGGCTTCCAACTAGGGTTTGTGGTGAAATCAGATTAATTTCAGAATTTAATTTCACGGCAAAAGTGCATGGATTTTATAATTATATGTCAGTCAGTTCTATTACATAACACAGGTATCGCGAGAGAATGAAGCAAAAACAGCCCCTTTGAGAACCAGATTTTTCAAAATGAATTGATTCCAACCATATTATGGTGGTTATATGCCCTGGTGAAAAGAATTCGACGTGTCCGGTCAGAATGTCCGGAAGCCAGCTTTTAGGGATTTTCCGGTTCTGCCCCCGGCATTAGCGTATCTCAGCTCCCAGATGAGCTAGAGACTTGTTCTTGGTTTCAAAAAATCCGCAAAAATATGGCGAAAAACTTTTATACGATGACCGAAGATGGGAATTGAAAAATAAAAATGTGACAATTGAAAAACTGATTCTGAAACAACAAAATAATTACTTTTGCTATCTTGTGAGTTCCATTCCCAGAATTTTATTGCAGAATATAATGTAGGGAGTACATATACAAATAATAAAAAAATAAAAATGGGCACTTGGTAGGGGGGTATTTTTTCTATATTCCTCCAAAGGTCAAAAAATGCGACTTTTAAGCACAAATATAGTTCTTAGTTTGTGTTCCAAACGAGTCTGCTCCTTCAAAACTACTTAAATAGCATCAATACTACATTATGTGATTATTCAACACCAAAGTAGTTGATTTCATCACCATGACTTTTTTGGTCCATGACCCGGGGTTCATGCCCTACCTCATGAGCCACTACCATGAACCCGGGGTCATGGTCCATAATTGACCCAAAATTTCATGATCTAGAAATTTCAAGCACTATACGTCAATACATATTACAGTACCCCAACAATATACTCTGACCCGAAATACCGTAATCGAAATCGATTAAACATTGATTGCCTATCGCAAAGTGATTTTTTTCGAACTAACATGTGAAAAATCAGTTTACGATTGCCAGATAAAGCCGAATACGGTATTTCGGGTCACAGTATATTGTTGGGGTACTGTAGTATGTATTGACGTATAGTGCTTGAAATTTCTAGATCATGAAATTTTGGGTCAATTATGGACCATGACCCCGGGTTCATGGTAGTGGCTCATGAGGTAGGGCATGAACCCCGGGTCATGGACCAAAAAAGTCATGGTGATGAAATCAACTACTTTGGTGTTGAATAATCACAAAATGTAGTATTGATGCTATTTAAGTAGTTTTGAAGGAGCAGACTCGTTTGGAACACAAACTAAGAACTATATTTGTGCTTAAAAGTCGCATTTTTTGACCTTTGGAGGAATATAGAAAAAATACCCCCCTACCAAGTGCCCATTTTTATTTTTTTATTATTTGTATATGTACTCCCTACATTATATTCTGCAATAAAATTCAGGGAATGGAACTCACAAGATAGCAAAAGTAATTATTTTGTTGTTTCAGAATCAGTTTTTCAATTGTCACATTTTTATTTTTCAATTCCCATCTTCGGTCATCGTATAAAAGTTTTTCGCCATATTTTTGCGGATTTTTTGAGACCAAGAACAAGTCTCTAGCTCATCTGGGAGCTGAGATACGCTAATGCCGGGGGCAGAACCGGAAAATCCCTAAAAGCTGGCTTCCGGACATTCTGACCGGACACGTCGAATTCTTTTGACCAGGGCATGTAACCACCATAATATGGTTGGATTCAATTCATTTTGAAAAATCTGGTTCTCGGGTTGCTTCATTCTCTCGCGATACCTGTGATAAGGCATTGAAGTAAGAGAGTGGACAAATGAAGAGAAAATGAAGAGATATTCATGAAATTGTGGTTCATTGCTAGAGGAAGTGCTTGGTTGACACGCCTAGCAAAGTTCTAGCAACGTTGCGGAGAAGAAAAATGAGAAAGCAAGAAAAAGAAGAGCTAGCAGGGTTCCCGTTCTGATCTATTAGTATGATCTCTAGATAGGGGACGTTTCGCAAGTCTCTTCATTCCATGGCTTCTTTCACTTCCCTGGTAGAGAGTATGCTTTATGTTTTGTAATCAGTGAGACAGCTCTAGAACGTGCAAATTTCAGAGAATTTTATCATCTTCATCAGCAAGCTACTCGATGGTCCAGGCCAATAAAAGCAAATGCGAAAAAAAGCGAACATTAGAGCGGCATCACTGTGGCAAAGTTAGTGAGGGAGTTGGGAGGAATTTTATGGGCGCATGGAATGAGGGAATGGCGAATTAGAAAGAAACAACGGCAGACAACCGGATTGACTACGAAGAAATTGTGGAGTTAACGTGATCCATGGAAGGAATTGAGTTTCACAATATGTAGAAACTGCGATTTGCGGCGCGAAGCTAATAGATTCGGTGGTCAAGATATAACACAACTAAATTTCAGAGACATCAAGGGTCAGTATGCATGAGATACACGTGAATCGAGAACACACCCGGACACAAGCTTGCGGCACGCCATTCCAAGTTACCTATTGATAGGCGGACTCGGAGAAAGGAGACAATATCGGAGGCATCTAGCAAGATGGCTCTACTATTGGCATAGGGAAGCAGAATAGTTACAGTAACCGGGTGCCTACTGTAAGGGATAGAGTAAGTACTGTAGGTATCAGCGAACACACTGAGAGGCACGAAAGCGCTTTGCCCCTCTAATGTTCTAATGTTCTCAGAGAGTGAAATGACCTAATTGGAATGTGCATACATGGGGTGAAAGGGAGAAGATGAAGGAGGGAGAGATGGAAAGAGAAAGAGAGATCGGTATCGGAAGATGCGATCAGGGGAGTGACCGGGAGTGTGTCCCGACGAGATATCGAGAGGGAGATGAGAGGGGTACGGTAGGGGTGGATCGAGAACTGACTAGAAAAGGAGGGATACGGTAGCAGCCCGATAACTGATAGAAGTTGCTGAGAGAACAGGCAAGAGAAGCTCGCAAGAATTCAAAGGAGATACTGTAGCCAAGACTAGGGGGATACGGTAGAATCTATCGATAACTGAGTAATACGGTAGTCCCCCGATCGAGAACTGACCAACAACCCCGCGGAGGAGCGAGATGGGGTATCAAGCAAGGCGTTTACTGCCTCCTTGCTAATAGCGGAACGGGATTGCGTAGATAGACGGGATTGCCAACCGATGCGATCAAATCGACCCCTGTTTTGGGATTTGACTCTTCAGCACAGTGGGGATGTCAGGATGAAGAATCCGTCTCTTCATTCCTCGTGCTCTCTCGCTGTTCAAAGTGAGGAGAGATCACACTGAATCAAGCGAAAATAGTTTTCATTGCAGCTGCACGATACAAGACATCGCCTAATATTTCTACTGTGCTGCACTTTATTTCCATTCAATTTATTCAGATCAAAGTGTTCTAGAACGTGCCAAGATTTATTGCAATCGACAATTTGAGGAGATGTGTTTCACATTGTCTACAATGGACAGCATTTTTACTATTTTCTGATTATGTGCACAATCAAAATCAGGAATATATTTAGAGTTTCGATGGTCCTTCGAAACTCCCTACTATGCAACAAAATCAGAAGTTATCGGGCACAGCCCGCCAGAGAGGGGGACCCCCTTTGTTCTCCGCGGCAAATCACTTTCCATGGTCGCCGAGAGACAATAATTTTATAATAACTGTGAAACATATCCCATAACTCGCTGATAAGGCCGAAATATGATAATTTGATTTCACAGGGTTTCATATCTGCACAATGTAAGGGCGTGGTATAAATTTTGTATTAATCAGCCAAATTTTAATTTTTTAACAATTTGTTTTAGCAATGTCATTTTCACTGCACCGTTTCCAGGAGCTCGTTAATGTAAACCCCCACACCCGCATTATTTTGGAATCCTGAGAAGAAGAACTAAAATTCATCACACTCGGATTTTTAACGATAGTGGACTTTTTTCGAGAAAAATGCATTATTCACATTATTTCTTAAATTTCTCGAAAAAAGTCCACTATCGTTAAAAATCCGAGTGCGATGATATTTCGATAATGTTCTCAGGATTCCGAAAATAATGCGGGTGTAGGGGTTTACATTAACGAGCTCCTGGAAACGGTGTTGTGTCGATGAACAACTGTTTCCAAATTTTAAGAAATTTTTTTTGTATAGTTCGAACATGTTTCACTGAAACAGTTTAAGCCAGATCGCCAATTTTCTTTAAAACGTCCAAAACGTCCTATTTCACACCAGTTCCCCTCTCATTCTTGAACCATCGACCGTGCAGATCAGTCGAGATGGGCGAGAATGAGAGGAACGGGAAAGAGAGACAAGCATTGGCCTCGGACGCGATAATTGGATTATCTCCCCTCTCTGACGGGCTGTGTCGGGTCAAATTACGGTAGTTTTCGAGGATAAAGTACTAAAACATGGTGAAACTAAGTTAGAAGGAGCGAGACATCACTTGAAATGAAGAGAGCCCGGCCATTCTCCGGCCCAACTTGCAATAACAGGTAATAACAGGGGATCAATACCTTTGGGATCAGATTACGGTAGTTATGCAATCGAGAACTGAAAAACTAGCGCTAGAGAGCACGTGAAATGAAGAGAGTGCGGCGATCCAAACCCAGTGGTAATGAGGCGCGCAACTTGCAATAACAGGAGGGACGGGGGGAGTGATCAAAACATGGAAGAGAAGGGAGAGAGAATTAGGCCCGATTACACTAACGGGAGTGGCGATGACGTGGTTGATTGTAGATTGGAGGAATGGCCATTACCAAGTGATTTCGCATACTGAGGGATACTGTATGCTGATCGATAACTGAGGAATACGGTAGTCCCAATCAACAATTAGGCCCGATTACACTAACGGGAGTGGCGATGACGTGGTTGATTGTAGATTGGAGGAATGGCCATTACCAAGTGATTTCGCATACTGAGGGATACTGTATGCTGATCGATAACTGAGGAATACGGTAGTCCCAATCAACAATTAGGCCCGATTACACTAACGGGAGTGGCGATGACGTGGTTGATTGTAGATTGGAGGAATGGCCATTACCAAGTGATTTCGCATACTGAGGGATACTGTATGCTGATCGATAACTGAGGAATACGGTAGTCCCAATCAACAATTAGGCCCGATTACACTAACGGGAGTGGCGATGACGTGGTTGATTGTAGATTGGAGGAATGGCCATTACCAAGTGATTTCGCATACTGAGGGATACTGTATGCTGATCGATAACTGAGGAATACGGTAGTCCCAATCAACAATTAGGCCCGATTACACTAACGGGAGTGGCGATGACGTGGTTGATTGTAGATTGGAGGAATGGCCATTACCAAGTGATTTCGCATACTGAGGGATACTGTATGCTGATCGATAACTGAGGAATACGGTAGTCCCAATCAACAATTAGGCCCGATTACACTAACGGGAGTGGCGATGACGTGGTTGATTGTAGATTGGAGGAATGGCCATTACCAAGTGATTTCGCATACTGAGGGATACTGTATGCTGATCGATAACTGAGGAATACGGTAGTCCCAATCAACAATTAGGCCCGATTACACTAACGGGAGTGGCGATGACGTGGTTGATTGTAGATTGGAGGAATGGCCATTACCAAGTGATTTCGCATACTGAGGGATACTGTATGCTGATCGATAACTGAGGAATACGGTAGTCCCAATCAACAATTAGGCCCGATTACACTAACGGGAGTGGCGATGACGTGGACAATCATTCGATTCATATGTCAGCGAAGGAAGAAATTAGTTAATATAAGGATTGTACGGCCAGAAGAGAATAATTGTTGTAACTGAGTGAATTTTCAAGCTTTTTTTCAGATAATCTGGAAAAAATTGTCACAACAAGGTGCAACAACACATGTGATGGCGGAGTAGGGAATTCTTCGACAACTAAGAATTCGAAAGAAATAGTGAAGAAAGAACGACTTATAATAGCGAAAAGTATGAACTTTGAACCTTGTTTGATAGCTTGATCGTAGTAAAGAGCTACAACTGACAGAAAGGTACACTAGGATCATCATCTTCAAGGTTACGGTAGTCTACCATAAATTGAAAAACGTGCACTTGCGTAATTAGATTAGCTCAGTTTCTATTCTCAGTGGAATGAACGAAGTTGAGTTATTTCACGCATGATTGGCGGTCTATTGGATCAGAAAAAAAGTAGATAAAAACTGTAGGGGTATTTTTTCGTTGAAGTCTACTTGATGTTCTATGCATGACGAGTGAGGTAGATCAAGGGAGATATATGTCTGTCCTTCTCTTTAGGCGGAATTGAGAAAGAATCGGAGAGACTACTTTACTGGATCTTTGAGAAATATCTCGAAAAGGGAATTCAAACGGATACTGTAATGAAGGGAAAATCTAACATTATCGATTTGGAAATGCATGAATTCAATTATATTGTGCAGTTATATGTTTATACTGGGATTTAGAAACTATAAAAATATTTTTAATATTTTTTAACACTATTTTTATTGAAATAAAAAATTAAATAAATTTATGAGTACGAGAGTGCAAGCATTCCGCTGATCCGTTCCTACGTTTAGCGCCGATTGCTGTGTAATTCATTGCCACCAGTTTGCGATCTCATGCAGGTTTCGCGGCTACCTTTCATTTATCATCAAATTGACGGCCTAGTTTCCTCCATTTTGCTTATGTAGACATTCCTATGTGTAGCCCGCACATGCCCGTTCACTGTTGCAACGTTTCCCCATTATTTTGGCCGTGGTCAAGCCCGTTTTCTCTAATCTTAGTTGGCTATTGCATCTTCCACCGTGTCCTAAATCCTTATTTCTCATTGGAATTCGTTAATTTTTCCTTAATCACTCGTGGGATACTCAAGCCCTCCTTGAATTAATCGAAATACGTCGATGAGTAGTGGTTCTAGTCGCGAATGAGTCGATGTTGATACTGTTTGTCGCCGATTTTTCGAGCTACTGTTTGATTAACCGCTCCGATTCAGCGCGACATTATGGCGGGCGCAGGATGGGCGCCAGTACAGGGCGCCGCGCCCTGCTGCGCGCTTCTGGCGTCTCGCGGCGCCGACGAACTCGTCGCATCAAAGGTAATCTGGGTTCAGAATTTCAAAATGTATCTGAATCTTGAAAGCTATACCAACACGAAAACGAAAGGTTCACGTATAAGTTGACTGAGAAAAGCCTTTCTGCTGTTCTGCTCCTATCACAGACATCTAGACCTCCTCCTGACATGTTTTCATAGACCAGGTATGATGTGAAATGCGGTCAAGTATTCAAGTTCTGGCGATCAAGGTATGAATTTCTATTGCATTATGACGGAACCTCTGAATCCAAGGGCACATGATTAGCGTCTCTGTTGTGGGCAGTTGTGTGGGCCAATTCTTTAACTTAATTATTGATTATCAGGGATTCGTCTCGATCAGCCAACTGCTCGCGCCCTTCGCCACCACGACTGTGAATGTCAGGGTGAGTCGCGGTATCACATTTGTCATTTCAAGGGATGATGTCCATGAAATGCGATAGTTCCTCCGAAGGTAGTTTATAATTACAAAAAGCACGACGGCAGCTGTCAACGTCAGAGTGAAGAGCACATGTCAATTTTGAAGAAGCTACAGATTATTTTACCTCATGTTCCGAGATGACGTCGATTCATGTATACCCGATGGCGATTCGTGAATCATTCCCTTGCGTTTCTGTTTGTACAAGAATGCAGCTTTTGTAAATCAACATTTTGGCCGTAATGACGATACCATTTTTTCGAGATCTTCTACTAGAATAATGAGCGATCGTCCCACAGAAACAGAATATTAGTCTTTTTCCAATAAAGTACGGGAATGTTACCGTATTCCCTGGTCCCGAACTGTGAAGGACTCAATTATCGATAAATCACCTATTTTAATCTTAGGATTTGGTAGGTACCGTAATCCCATAAAGATGGAAGTTACCGTAGTCCCCGATCCTAATATCGATTTCTCATCTACTATTTCCCCTCAGGACCCGTCCACGGGCATGGCGGTCTCGTCCAAGATCACGCTGGACGTGCGCGATCTGAGGAAGGACGGATTCCTGCTGTCGCATACGGTCCTGCCGCACGTGCTGCATGAGGTGGGAACATGACTGATACAATGGGGATGAACGATGAATGTTCCTAGTTGATTCTAAAAATACGTTTGATAAAGATAGATAGGACACATTGTTTCATGGCGCGATTTGCTAGCTCATAGAGGTGAGGCGAATGCCAAAACCGACGAGTGCCAAGGTAATTCGGCTGAGGATTCCTGATGTGATCTCACCAACTGCGATCTTATTTTAGATAGTTGATTTGTTTACATAAAAACCTGAAGCGATATTGACAATTTACTAGCACCTGTTTGGAAGAAAAAAATGTAAACCAGCTATCCGCGAGTTGGGGTTTCATAGACGCTACTACATGCTTGTCCGTCCAAAATGTTCAGTTCTCTGAAGATTTCATGTCTCAAAAAGCAATAAACCTAATATTTAAATGCAGGCCCTGCTCGCTCCCTCTCCCTCGGGCGTCTGGTCGGTGGACGGCAGTCTGAAGCAGTTCAACGACGCCCTCGCGCAGTGGGCCGAACCCGTGGATCAGGTTGGTCTTTGATCTTTGATCTTTAGACTTTGGACTTTGAGTCAAATCTGATTAACTGTGTTGAAATTGTTGTTGAAAAATATGTGCGTTGTGAACGGATGAGTTATTTTTTATGTCTTGAAACACGAGTATCTCCTTCATCGCGAATACTCATTTTTGGGCACACTTAATAGTTAGTATTGTGTATTTTGTAATGGTTCGGAAACATCCGAAGTGCTATTGAACGTGTGGGCGATTCTGAACTATCTGTTAGTGTTGCAGCACGAACTGTATTGGTGAACTTCGTCTAGACTCTGAACACAAAAATCTTTATGAGTTTGGGTAGGGTGATGAAACCATGCAAGAAAGGGTATTATTGAATAGATATAATCGAATGACTTTATCCAGTGAAGCTGCAACATGAACCTTGCTGTTTTGAAATAGAAATAATTTTGTATTTTATTAACAATAATACCAATTGCAGGAAACCTTCCGTTCCTACCTCTCCTGCCTCTTCTTCGTGTCCACGCGCGACGAGAATCCGCTTGCAGCACTCAGCCAGCTGATCCAGCTGCAGCACTCGCAGCAGGTTTGATCTTTGATCTTTGTACCTTGAACTTTTACTTCGGAAATACCGCGTTCCAGTAGAGTCTCAACGTAGCCCGAGATTCTGGGGATTTTTTCCTATTACCGCAATGTAAAAATTTGATGAGAATCCGCTGGTCGCGCTGAGCCAGCTGATACAGCTCCTGCACTCTCAGCAAGATTGATCTTTGAACGTTGAATTTGGTCTTTCTATTGGCAAATTTCTGTGTCATTAGAGTCCTAGCATGTACGCGCGCTATGTAAGATGATCGTAGCCCAAAGCTCGATGATGATTTTGCCCCTTTCCCGAATGATTTGGTTGAGTTTGTGTGAACACCCGCATTCCTTGTCAGGCGTGTGTTTCACCATTCCTACAACATTATTGAGAGCGTGCTTCTTTGGTTATTTATTTATGCCGTTTGCAAATATTAAAACAACTAATTCCCAATTATCGGAAAAATAATATTTTATGAGTGTCCTGGAATAGTAGTGTTTCACAGATCGATAATAGGATAATGTTGGGATATTCAAATCAATGACGTTCTGGATGGAATTTCGCAGTAATTTAATTGATGTGGCTTACTCATCCTTGGACATGAATTACTTACCTTTCCTTTTAGCACTCATCGGACGGTATCTCTCTCGCTCCGTCTCACTGTGCGCGACCCGCCTGGACCACGCCCGCCACCCTCAAGCACTATGTGGTCGTGTATGAGGGCAGTGAGGAACAGAGGTACGGTAGCGTAGCAGGGTACTGTAGTATGATTGGAGTACGGTAGCAAGCCACCCTCAAGCACAATGAGGAACAGAGGTACGGTAGGCCTATGATATTTGATGAAATGAGGTCTAGCTTTGGGTTAGAAATATTGTTTTGATGATTTTGCCACTTGGTAAAATGCCGTTTCATCCATACTACTTGGATCACTTTGGAACGGCTGTTCAGTGCGAGTGTAATTGTGACTTGTAAAAATACAAAATAAAGGTATTTGTGTTGATTGAGTGCGTGTGGGAGATACTGTAGTTGGTAGCATCCATGTTCAATGGATCCATCTGCCCAGGGATCAAATACCCCTCCCGAAAGGACCTATGCATACCACATTTTTATGCCAGCTTGAACAAAAATTTGAGAAAAGCATACCACCGATCGACGAAAACGGAGGAATTTACCGGAAACCTAACCACCACAAGTGAAATAGGCTTCAAAATTTGTAAAAGCACACCACATTTTGGGTTTCATGACCTGAGTATTTGACCTCTGCATCTGCCGGTTCATGGTCCGGTTTTTTTTCTTTGACTGCCTTCTGATGCGGATTGTAGTTGACTACGGTACGGTAGTCTCAGGATATCGATTACTGCTACAGTAATCCACACGTATCGATTTCCCTTCCTTTGCAGATCCCGGGAGATCTTCTCGCAGATGTGCTCGACATACGGCATCGAGAGCTGCAGTCAGCTGCGACTGGACGGAGTGAGGACGGCCAATGGAGATGAGGGGTGAGCGAAACTTAGGAGCGCCGGGTTTAGGAACATTGTTGTAAGAAAATGGTGTCGAACTGATTGTTGGGGTTAGAACAATGCAAAGATAAGGGGCACGGAGTGAGGACGGCCAATGGAGATGAGGGGTGAGTGGGCCTAAGGAGCGCCGGGTTAGGGAATGGTGTCGTAAGAAAATGTGTTTTTGGCAATGAGCGTAGGAAGCTGTAGGAAGTGATATTGGATGTAGGACTGATATTGTAGAGTTCAAGAGGCGCTGTAACGGAGAAAGTATGGGTAGGATGAGGGTGGTATTCAGCTGATTGTGAGTCTAGACGGAGTGGGGACGGCCAATGGAGATGAGGGGTGAGTGGGCCTTAGGAGCGCCTGGTTAGGAAAACCAGGGACGCAACGCAACGTAAGCGGTATTTAAGGAGAGAGTGAAGATTGTAATTTCTGGATATTGGAAGCGTCAAAAAGTTATATTGTGACCGAGCATATGTTTACGTAATGCATTGTAAAATGCTGCAGTTGACTGGCTGTGATACTGGGCAACAAGATGATTGGGAAGAGTGTGAAATTGCAAAAAAAAAAACAGAAATCGGATCATGCGCGATTTAAGAAGTTATATGGTGGCAGAGAAACAGAAATCTATCATTGAGAAATATTGAGTTGGTTAGCAGTTGATGCAGAAAAACTTAATTTCTGGGGTTAATAGCGGAGGAGGGGGATCATTGCATGCTGGGCTGCAGGCATAAAGATAAGGAGTCATTGAAAAGGGGAGTGTGTGGGAAGGGTAGGGTAGCTACGACGGAGTGATTATTGGGATTGGTGCACGTAAAAAAGGGATTGGTGCACGTTTTGTTTTGAACACCATGCAATACGACGACGATCTACAACCAACATTTTTTTGGAATTAGAGATGATTGTAAAACACTGGAACCGCGAGCTTCTTTTGATATTTTATTGTTTATATTGGAAATTGATGGTATATCGCACGATGAGAGCCTAGCGTCATTCATTATATTCGTGAAGCTTTAAATATCCTCTGGAGTTTAGATTTCCCCTGGTTTCTTTACTTTCCTACATGAGCGAGATTAAATACTGGGAAATTCATATAATGTTGAACCCCGTGATTCGATGTATCATCATGCGGGTTTATTGTGCAAAATAGTCGTGAGTTGATTATTCTCAAATAACCAAATAAATCGTGATCTATTCTATCACACCGTACTCCCTACCGTAACCTCCTCCCTCCTAATTGCAGGCTCGGCTCTCCGGATCCGTGGTCGTCCCGACTGCCGGCCTACCGTATCCTGGAGGCGGGTCTGGAGCGCGCGCGGCTGTCGCTGATCGAGAAGGCCGCGGCTGCAGCTGCTGCACCGGTAGGTCGCACGGGAAGGGGGGGGGGTACTGTAGTACACCGGTAGGTCGCATTGGGGGTACTGTATCGTAAACTGGTATGTCGTGGTGTAGCTTGTGCCGGTAGGTCAAATTAGGGGTACTGTAGCACGCTCTGGTAGGTCGCATTGGGGGTACTGTAGTACACTCTGGTAGGTCTGGGGAGCACTCTCCGGTAGGTCAAAGCAGTGGTACTGTAGCATACACTTGTAGGTCTGGGGGTACTGTAGTCGGAGGATTGGGTAACTTCATCAAAATGAGTACGATTTTTGTATTGCAGTAATTGGTTTTAATTTTTTTAGACCTATCTATGATAGTAATAATTGATAGGCTACTTTACTTTATACCTTATTAGCTCGCAGAAACAGACATCGAACTATTTTCATTGTATGCGTTTTGCATTGCATGATCATTGCACCGGTAGACCGTATTTGAATATTATATTACTCCGAATACATTACTCCGATCAATCGAAAACTCTCGACACACGAAATCTTATAATTCCAGTGAAACGGCGAAAAACCAACTTGTCGCATTTGTGAATATTTGATTTCTTGAACAGGATAAATCGAATCAATCAAAAATACTAACGTACTTGGTTACCTATTCGATGGAACACGGGTCGACTAGCTTTAGTTTTGTTGTTGTTGCTGTTATTATTATTATTATTATTATTATTATTATTTCCAGACCTCCCCGTCCACGCCCGCGATGGGCATCACTACCATCTCGTCGTCGTACTCGATCTCGTCGGCTGCGTCGGCCTCCCCTTCGACCGTCCTTCCGCCCTCGGCCTCGACGACGTACGCTGCGACTGCTGCGGCTGCAGACGGTGGTGAGTGCAGATAAGATAAAAGAGTAAAGCTGGAAATGCCTGGGTAGGTTTGTGACCTGCTACAGGGGGGGGGGGGTGAGATTACCTCTTGTGGTACCACCTCTTCTGGTACCAGGTGGAGTAGTGAAATACTTATAAGAGGAGCGTGAAACACCGGTCTTACTTGTTCGCAAGGGGCGATGAATTATGAAGATGAGCAGCAGAGGCTATATCGAATAGAGGTGCAGCCAGTAAATAAGTGAATCTCGTGAAGCGGTAGTGCAGCTGAATTGGTGGTCAAATAGTGCCAATTTTAGTTGGGGCGTGGGGAGTATTCGTCTCTGCGGGTTCACTCGATCTTACATGTTCAGCTTGAAACCGTAGTGTCCGCGATGAGTATGGCTGAATTTCGAAGCATTCACGGTGTTTAGGTGTTGTGTGAGGGTTAATGCTGATTTTGATTTGGTCGGTAATGACTAAATTAGCGAAAGCGGGTGGTATCGTTGAATATGAGAAAGGGGTGAAACGGGAGTGTGACGGGAATGATTTTTTCATGAAATGAGACGAGAAATCAGCGTTCACGATCATTCGCCTGTCTTTCCATGAACATGGTGAAGCGCAAGTGCTACCAGTGCGGGAGAGCGGTTCTTGAAAATATTGGTGGAAATGTTAACTCGATCTATTAATCAAGGTACTTCTGTCTGCCGATGATCACTGCTAGGACAGTGAGGACAGTGAGATAATGTTACATGGTTCCATTCCAGCCGCCCTTCCCCACGCGCCCATACTCGACCCGCTCTCGCCCGTGGGAGGACCGCCCCTGTCGCCCGAAAGTGAGTGTATTAATTATTTTATATATTTTATAAGTTCCGTTTTCGGGGTATCATAATGCCGTTTGACTGTGGCGAATAGTCTAGCTTTGATAACACGTATCGTTCCCATAAAAATGCACATACTGAATTTGCATCGTTATCTAAAGAAAAATGTTTCTGTACTCTCAACTGTAGCCCGAGAGTGATATTATTATTTATAATAATATGTTTACATCATTCTATTTTATTATTATATTCTGTGAAAGTAGTTTAAAATGAAATATGAAACTGTATTCGCACGAGGATTTTGTGCTTCAATGACTTCATGAAAGGGCAAATAGATTAGCTGTTCTCTTATCTGAACGGCACGGTGATAAGATGTTTCAGAAAAACTAAAATTGAAATGACTGGTTCGGAAATGAAAACTCAGAAAATGACGTTTCAGAAACTTCAAATCAGAAAGTGACGTTTCAGAAATTTTTGTTTCAGAAAGCGACGTTTCACAATTTTTTTTTCAGAAAAGGACGTTTCAGAAATTTTTTAAAACTTTTTTTTCCAATTTTCAAATTAACAACAACTTATTATCAAAAAAAAATTCAAAAAAAATTTCTGAAACGTCCCATTCTGAAAAAAAATTTCTGAAACGTCGCTTTCTGAAAAATGGATTTCTCAAGTGTAATTTCTTATTTTATTTTTTTCTAATTTGGGTTTCTCTGAATCGGTGATTTCTCATGTTATTTTTCCGAATCATCTTATCACCAACGGCACTCAATTTTCCACAAGTTTAATAAAGTTTCCTCCTTATCCTTTTCGTGCTTCGCGGTTATTTAACATTCCAAGGCGATCTAGATATTCGTTGCGACGCACATTTCCACGCACAAAAATGAATCCAATTAAAATATATGTTCCGCAGGCGTTTTCGAAATATTGAATGGTAATTCTGACGGACGTAGTATTGATTCTGGCAAGTAAGTCATTTTTTCAGAGAAGTTCTAGTGAAAACAAATGTACAGTATTCTACAGTAACCAAAAATTAGCATGACATCGCAGGTCGCTGGATGGGCGCGGACTCGCGACGCGTCACGACGCAGGCGGACAAGGACGCGTGCACGCGGCTGATCGAGGAGTACGCGAGGAATTGTCTGGTACGGTAGTTTCATTGGATACGTATTGATGAAAAGAATGGGCAACGGTTGTGTAGGACAGTGTAGTTATGGAAAACTCGTAAAGAATGATGATGGATGATCAGATTAGTGCGGTAGCTAAATTAAAGTCACAATGATTGTCTACTGGGGTAAGTGTGATGGACGTAGAAATGCTGAAACGGCAAATTATGAGGAACATGTATGGGCTGAAGCTGGTGCCAAACAGTAACTAGGGTAGAAGCCTACTAGGTTTTTCTGAACAAAGCTTGTACGACAGCAAAGAAATTTTTTCGCAACGATAAAGACAAGGAATTGAAATGTGAGGCAGCTTGAGCGAATGTAGTAAATGTGAAACAGCGAACGTATGTGTGAAGAATAGAGAGCAACAAAATATCAACAAAATATAGCAACATACTAACTGCGAATCGGTCATGAAGAAGTTTACGGCACGTTCCTGAACATGAAGGAATAGCGACGATATTGTGTTTCACTAGGGATATGTATGTAGTGAGGAGCCCCTAGCACTGATTTCCCGTCTCCTCCTCACTCTAATACATTATACTGATCTTCGAGTTATGAAACATTGGCAAATTTACTGTTGGATTACGGTAGTTCTCTTGTATTGATTACGGTATCCGGAGAACGAAATCGATAATTCCCCCTGATTGCAGGTGCCGCACGCGGAGCGCGTGATGCGGACGCTGAACGAGGCGGTCGCCGGGAGGAGAGGCATCTCGCGGTCCCTCGCGTCAGGTACGGTAGTTATGGTTACGGTAGTTTGAAGAGTATGGTAGGGTGGTGGGATCTCGCGGTCCCTGGCCTCAGGTACGGTAGTTATGAGGGGATACGGTAGTTTGAAGATTATGGTAGGGTGGTGGGATCTCGCGGTCCCTAGCGTCCGGTACGGTAGTTATGAGGGATACGATAGTTATGGTTACGGTAGGTTACGGTAACGATGAAGAGGTATCCGGAGGTCACTAGCGTTAGGAGCGGTAGTTGGAGGATGGTGTGTTACGATAGAAATCTGAATAGTACGGTAGAGAAGGAATAAAATGAATGTTATGGTCGCTGGAAATGAGGTACTGTATGATGAGTTGGCAATGAACATATCTACGACAATCGACTTTTGCAGTATTGATGTTTCAATAACTTTTAGTAAGTAGAGACAAAACGAGCATTACGATCGTCGCGCCTTATTGCGTTTAAAATATAAATTTTTATTATAATTTTAAAAATAATAACTAAGAAAAACATCAACTTTAATATTAAATAAACATTTATTAATTGCTAATTATTTCAGGAATGAAGAAGTGGTTCGGCGGCGGGGGCAGTGGCAGTGGGGGAGGATCGGCCGGAGGAGGAGCAGGAGGAGAGAAGAATGGAACGGGAGGAGGAGGAGGAGCCAGTGTGAGGTGAGAAGTGTGAAAAA
Source organism: Pristionchus arcanus (assembly GCA_900490705.1). Taxonomy (NCBI): domain Eukaryota; kingdom Metazoa; phylum Nematoda; class Chromadorea; order Rhabditida; family Neodiplogasteridae; genus Pristionchus; species Pristionchus arcanus. The sequence continues at coordinate 45,893 of LS487561.1, forward strand.
AAATATCACTCAAAATCTGAGAATTGATTGAAGTCTTTGATTGGGAGAGTAGATATCGAATGTTGAAACGTAGATGAAGTGGGTACCGGAGCAGCTAGTGTGAGATGAGGTGGTGACGTGCGGAAAACAAGTTGCCATTGGATTGCCAAGTGCTGTAGGTATGTTCGTGTGAAGATGTGCAGGATTAGAAAGTGTGGTGTGTTCGACGAGGTGTATGGAGTGTGAAACAGAGATATTGCAAGCGGGGTATGAGGTGAATCGTGACGATATAGGAAGTGTAAGATTAGATAAAATTTCCAACGAGAAAAAATGAAGTACACGATAGGTGTACAGAACATAGAAACGGTGATGGGTATATTCAGTTAGGTGTAGCGAAATCGGTAAGACGGAGCCTGTGTGATTAGAGTATGATAGTCGTTGAACTTGGCGGCATTACAAGACGTGGTGTGCGTGAGAGGATATAGGGATGGTGAAGCGTAGATGTGCGGGGAAGCGGTTGTGGATGCGGCCGGGAAGGAGGGATCTACTGTGAGGTAAGATCTCAGATGTGGGAGTTAAATATACGTGAAGACAACATTGCAATTGGCGAATAGCGACGGAGTATCACGCTTGTCACGAGAGAATCGAGCTATTGATGGGGATGGAGCCAAAATCGTGTAATGAGTTAACATCGTCTTTGGGCACCTTTAGGCATGTCCTAACATCTCCCAAAGTCTCATTGTACAGAAATCATTTTGAGGCTCCATGCATGGAGTCGGTATCCTGGAGTCCCAACTTCAACTGGGAATATCTCGGTTATGGTGCGTTTTAGAGAAAAAAATTTCTAAGAGTGACCCCACCTACTTTCTCGAGCTCTATCGATCTGCACCGGTTAGAAGTCCAAAAAGTGCTACTGAACGGTGCTACACTCAATTATCCATAGTTCAAAAATTTAGGTAAAGGGATGGCTAATTTTTGGATATGTAATTAAGCTCGACGAGATCTATCAAATGAGTATCTTGCGCAAAATATAAATTGGTCCTGAGACACCTTTCATCCCCTCGGCAAGTTTCAAATTATTTGAAGATATTTTTCAACAACAAATTCCATTCGACACCGCTCACTTCGTATCGATTTGTGAGGAATGATCGACGATTTCTCTATTCCACAGTTGGAAAATATCTTCAAATGATTTAAAACTTGTGAACAAGGGTCAACACCTTGTTTTAGTTCTTTTCTTTGTGCTAATTCAGGTCTGCGTGGAACGGAAGACAAATAATTGTCACGATCAAAGTGTTTATCTACAAGAATTGGACTATTCAGAAAAGTCGAAAAAGACAAAATTAGTCAACAACCTATTCCCTAGGCAAAAGAACGAATGAACAACAACAGACAGAAGGTCTGTTCAGAAGATTTCCCGCCTTAAGGGCGAGGATTGACAAACAACACAAAATTA
>LS487561.1:48044-84062 GCA_900490705.1 Pristionchus arcanus
TTCTAAGAGTGACCCCACCTACTTTCTCGAGCTCTATCGATCTGCACCGGTTAGAAGTCCAAAAAGTGCTACTGAACGGTGCTACACTCAATTATCCATAGTTCAAAAATTTAGGTAAAGGGATGGCTAATTTTTGGATATGTGATGAAGCTCGACGAGATCTATCGAATGAGTATCTTGCGCAAAATATAAATTGGTCCTGAGACACCTTTCATCCCCTCGACAAGTTTCAAATCATTTGAAGATATTTTTCAACAACAAATTCCATTCGACACCGCTCACTTCGTATCGATTTGTGAGGAATGATCGACGATTTCTCTATTCCGCAGTTGGAAAATATCTTCAAATGATTTGAAACTTGTCGAGGGGATGAAAGGTGTCTCAGGACCAATTTATATTTTGCGCAAGATACTCATTCGATAGATCTCGTCGAGCTTCATCACATATCCAAAAATTAGCCATCCCTTTACCTAAATTTTTGAACTATGGATAATTGAGTGTAGCACCGCTCAGTAGCACTTTTTGGACTTCTAACCGGTGCAGATCGATAGAGCTCGAGAAAGTAGGTGGGGTCACTCTTAGAACAATTTTTCTCTAAAACGCACCATAACCGAGATATTCCCAGTTGAAGGTGGGACTCCAGGATACTGACTCCACGCATGGAGCCCCAAAATTATTTCTGTACAATGAGACTTTGGGAGATGTTAGGACATGCCTAAAGGTGCCCAAAGATGATGTTAACTCATTACGCGATTTTTGCTCCATCCCCAAGAATGGCTAATTTAGCTCGATTATCTCGTGACAGGCGTGGTATGCAGATGTGGTAAAACGTGTATGTAGCGAGTTGCTTCGTGAAGGGGTAGAAGAAGTAGTGTGAGGCGATTGCAGCCTGGATAATTTGGTGCGATGTGATATGACAAGATAGGTTGCAAAGTATGGTTGGCATGACAGGAAGTTGCGAGGATGGGGCAGATTTATGGGTGGTCAAGTATGTAATTGCAAATTGAGATTGGCTGAAAAGGATGTAGGAAGGATGAAACGTGGATGTAGGATGTTGTGCGGTCAGATATTGAGAAAGGTAAGAGTGGGCGTGAGGTGATTAATGAGGGATAGGATTGGATGATCCATTACAAGTGGCGATTAACGAAAGGGGCTGTACAGACGCTGAAACGTAGATGTACCGAGGTTTATGCTAGAACAAACGGGATGTGGCTGAAGAAACAGGGTGAGGGATTGAAGAGATGGGGCTCGTTATGTAGTAGTAGTATTCACCGTATTGCAATTGGTGATTAGCGGAAGAGGATTTAAAGACGCTGAAACGTAGGTGTCGGAAGTTGAGTGTGACGGAAGAAAAGGGCGATGGATGAGCAGGAGAAGCAGGGTCCGGGGATGGAGATGGGCACGATTACACGGGAAAGTGTGATTTATTTTTTTTCATTTTTTCACACTGTGATAGATACATAGAGAAGTAGGAGATTATCCGAAATGGTATTGCAACTAATGGTGTGGGTTAGAGGGTGTAGGGAGAGTGAAACGTAGATGTAACGAGATGTGCGTGGTGAAATAAACTGGCGCAGGAGATGAAGTCTGTGCAGAAGAAGGCGGGCAACAATACATTGGAAAGTGTCGTAGGGGTGGGAAAAGTAGGAATGGTGAAACAAGGATGAGGCTAGGTACGGGATAGAATTACCTGTCAGAATGTTATTGCATGAGGTGATTCGCGGGAAAGGATGAACGGTGGGTGAAGCGAGATAGTAGTTGAGCGACGGGCCAAGAATTAACAAGGATAGTAAAGCACCCCGGCAAAATACGGTTCTCATCCGACCTAGTGCCGATGGTTGGCTCGGAGAATGTAGTGAATGAAGTAAGGCAGTGAGCGAAGTAAGGCAGTCCGGAATGTTGTCTCGGAATTCTATGTAAAATTTGATTTTCAATTTTAGTCGAATGGCACGCCGATTATCAAAAATGGAAAATTGAACTAATCATGTAGGCGATCAAAGCGGCGATCGGGTTTGAGAGTTCAGAAGAAGTTGGAATGAAGTGAATTGGAAACGATGGTTGGCATAAGTGGAAGTAAGCACGGTGAAACGGAGATGTGGTGGGCGGCGTGAGATGAGGGAAGAGTAGTCCAGGGGATTTCCTGATGAACTCTAATAATTGAAAGTTTAATAAATTAAATAAAATTGCAGCTACTCGCCGGAGGCTCCACAGATGCAGATGCGCCGACTGGCCGATCTGGCTTTCCTTTTCGGTGAGTGGGAAGGGGGTAGTGCACTTTAGGCGCGACGGGTTGGAGATTGAGAGAGGTGCACGAGAGTTTGTTGTACTTTGCATTACGCCAAAGAACTGCCAGTAAGATCTTGCTCTCCCTTCATGCAGAGTGATTTTGCGGCCAGGTGATCCTAGGTACTACCATTTGTAGGTAAGTCGAAGAGAGTGGAGTATGTAGTGAAGGGTCTGTATTCGGTGCAACAAATACGAAACAACAATTTTTCTTTGATCTCCTTTCTTGCAGAGTAGTTTGGGCACCCGGTGATCTGAGGTGATATCAATAATAGATAAAGTAAGGGGGAAGAGAATTTGCAATGCGTAGTCAACGTACGTCTGAAGAAAGCAGCAATAATTGTATCTAATCGCACATTTGCTGAGTATGTCGTATTCCAGTGTAGCGTGCTTTTAAAGTATAATAATAAATATTAATATAAATAAATATTGCAGGTCTGAACGCGTTCGCGCACTCGCAGTACCAGGCGGTGAAGAAGGAGTTCGCGGCGGATAATGCGTGGTTGCACCATGCCTTGGCACTGGTGAGATAATTAACGTTAATAAATTAGTTAATTTACAAATTAGAATGATTAGGAGAGGTAATTCATGGCTGTTCCATGTACTGACGCTGATTGTCGTTGACTGTATTTCATTATTGTTGTTAGGTAGTGGGTGCGTGAAAGTTATTGTATGTGATGGTTTGTTGAACAGATTAATCCCCAATGAAACCCGTGAACACGCTGTTCGAATTTGATTTTTTTTATTCTTGGACATTTGGATATAATATCACTACTAGGAATGAATATCAACGGAGTTTGTGAAAAGCGTGAAGCACAAAACAAAATTGTTTGTCGATGGCATTGTAAATTTAAGCAAATACATATTTTTGTTTTGTTTTTCAACACTGAAACCGCACATCGAATATAGAAATCCTGGTCAAGTTTGAAGTTATCTTGAAACGCGTATGTGCACAGGAGCAGACAATTAGTTGACGGGAGCTGGGTTTAATAATTAAATCAATGATTTGGCTTCTTTACAGGAAATGTCGGCGTACTCGCTGCACCTGGCGCACCCGCAGCTCACCGCCGCCCAGTTCCGCTGCGATTACGTGGAGAACGCGCTGGGAGGACTGCTGCAGAACGGAGCGTGAGTTGATTATAATTTAATATATGTAATAATTGTTAGAAAAAATAGTTTCCGTATCTACTACATTTTCTTGAGGACCTCTCGACTTAAAGACGTGTCGAAACGGGAGTGGGCTGGGTGTTGATAGCCAATTTTACACAATACTGGGGTAGTTCCACTGCGATTACGTGGAGAACGCGATGGGCTGACTGCTGCAGAATGGGGCGTGAGTAGTGTTTAAAAACAAATTGTTCTGTTTTTCTTAATTTTTAAGTCTCTTGTCATCATGCCAATGGGCTACACTAGCAGATCAAAAGACTTGTAAGCACGATGGAACTAGGAGTAAAGAGGAATGGGTTGAGTCAACAAACGGGGCAGTTCCGCTGCGATTACGTGGAGAACGCGCTGGCTAGTCTGCTGCAGAATGAGGCGTGAGTTAATATATATGTATATATTTCTCTCTTATTTTTCTAGCGGAAAATCCTCCACCAGAGGTCAAATACCGCTCCTGAAAGCACCCATGCATGCCACATCTTTAGGCCAATTTGAACAAAAATTAGAGAAAACCATACCACCGATCGACAAAAACGGAGAAAATTGCCCGAAACCTTACCACCACAAGTGCAATAGCCGTCACAACTTGTAATAGCATACCACATCTTGGGTTTCATGACCTACGTATTTGAACCCTGTCCTCCACCATTGACCCTACTAGAAATCCGCGCATTGAAACTGTAATTAGAGTGAGGGGGGATGGGAACTGAAAGAGGACTCTTAGAGGAGTAATTTCGCTGTGATTACGTGGAGAGCGAGCTGGGAGGACTGCTGCAGAACGGGGCGTGACTAGTTTTTTTTTTGCTAACGAGCGTATATATGAATATCTACGGCTAGAGGTGTTAAAAAAATGTAAGAATAATTTTTAGAAAGATATCCCTCTTTCATATTATAATTTCCTGCGGTCCTTCCGACTTATAACAGCGTTGAAACTGGGAATGGACTAGGTGTTTGAGCAAAAAGAGAGGTAGTTTTGCTGCGGTTTTTGGGGGAACGCGCTAGGTGAACTACTGAAGAATGATGAGTAAGAATAATATTTATTTATTTTTAGATGGCATGCCCTATTACAATTGGTCATTCTAGCAACCCAGTAGACTTGTAGGAATGTTGAAACGAAAGTTGGCTGAGTGTTATATTTTCTTTTTCTAGCGATTGGGAACCCGTTTGCAGTATTTCTCCCATGTGAATCCAACTTGTCAGTTTAGTGCATCGTGCACTCGTCTAGTCTCAGTTAGACCGCAATGAATGCTCGCTCGTTCACATAAGGTTTACAAGTATTAATAAATAAAATAACAATCTTTTGCAGCCGCTGGCCGTCGCTGCTGCGCGCGGGTCTGGCCGCGGCCCGCATCCACACGCACCTCGACCAGCACACGCAGGCCGCGGCGCAGTTGGTGCGACTGACGACCGTGGTGAGTTCAGGCTATAACTTTATTCTGAAACGTGAATATTACCGGAAGTTGTGTTTTTTGTGAGTGATTGTGGTGCAGCATAGTGTAGGACGACAGTGGTAAGTTGAGCAACTGGTGAAACTTAGGTTGAACATGATACATTGTCGCTGTATCAACGATAATATTGCAACGGGAAATATTATATTATCATTGTCATTCACAATAAGTCGAATTTGCTGAAATACTGCCGCATGCCCGTCAATCCAGAGTTTTGGAAAGTTGTGAAACAGAAAAGTTATCACCGCATTGCTGACATGGATTTTATTAGGTTACAGATGCGCAGTCTAGGTCGTTTGATGGTCACTTTTTACTCAGTAATATTCCGGTTTCATGCATCTACTATTTACAGTCTTGCACTGATGGCTTTTGTTAGTCGTCAATATTGTAGCTCCAAATTATAATATTATTATTGATGTATTTATTATCCCACTTGCAGGAGAACGACAACGCGGTGGGCGTGGCGCTGTGGAGCGCGGCCGGGTCGTTCGCCCGCGCGAAGATGCACAGAAAGGTGACTAGTTATGCACGTTATGTTTATCATTCAATTATGGATATTGGTATAGAACACTTACAAAAATCAATTGTTAGTCAAAAATTCCAGATGGATCGCACTCGATGGTGCACCGGAAAGTAATCAAAAAAGAGAGAAAAGGGTTGAAGTATTGGCGTCATCATGCCGCGTTGATAATTCTAGACGGTCCAATACGATTGAAGCTTCACTAGGTTAACTAATATTGGGGATGGAACGAACTGACAATGAATGGACGGTTAGCGAGATTAATCAATTATTTTTTTATGCCGGGGAGTAATCATTATCATTACTTCTATATAAAGCACAGATCTCTGCGTGTTTGTTCGCTTCCAAAAGTCACGTAGGCACGTAAACAAAAAAGTCACGTAGGCACGTAAATAAGCCTCAAACAAGTGTAAACACGTCGGGCAAACCCCCCACCCCTCCCCCCCCCCACGTCCAAGTCCCAGAAGCTTTTAGAATGTTCGAAATGAAGCGGGCGCAGTAGGCGCGCGGCCCTGTCTGGTTGTCATATAATCAGGCTATTAGTAGAAATAATAATAATAAAATGTGGAGTCGCTCAAGTACGATTGAAGCTTCGATAGATTGACTAATAATTGGGAATCGGAAGAAATGACAATAACAAAACGAAACAGCGATCGAAAAAAATAACCACTTAAGGCGGCCTTCTACCGGTTCCTGGCTGCGCATCGCTGGTCGAAGGGCGGGCAGCCGTCGCTGCAGCTGGCTGCAGCAGCCGCAGCCTTCCCCGAGTACGTCGGCAAGCGGTGGAGTCTGGCCGAGGTATGTGACAGATTATATGGTTATGGATGGTGGGTGAAACGAGAAAAGAGATGCTTGTCTGGAATGTTCAACGAGGATTTGAAATTATGTGACGATGTCCTGGAGATTAATAGCGCTGCCTGAAGCGAGAATGATTTCAGATATCATAGACTATTGTTGGTAGACGACATGATGTTATTGTGCTACTATGATGTAGAGCTCTGCCGGAAACGATAATCTGCCTGGAGTTTTGATTTTGTGGTTGTTTGATGTTGTGTTTGATCTTCTCATTCCGTTCATGGAAAATGTGTTGATTCCGTCTCGGATTAGTTGATATTTGCGATAGACTAATCTTTATCCAAGGAAGGAGTGTGGGGTACTGTAATCTAAAAGTGGGGGAGTTCTGTAAACTACTACATGCCGACATGAAAATTACAATCGGTAAATAGGAATTATGACCTGAGATTATTACTGACATTGCATACAATTCTTGACTACAGTTCAAGAGTTTTTTTTATCTGCGATGCGTGAGGAATTGGCTATCACAAGTACGAAACGATTAGTCATTCACTACATCGTTGAGCACATTCACCGAGACGGTAGAAGGCTTACTGGGCTGGACTTCTTTGATTGCCTCTAGTTTCGGCTTCTTGACTGAGACACCACCACCGGCGTTATCACCAGTCTTGCGTTTCGCACGTCCCTTGTGTTCCTTTGGCGCGTGCTTACGCACAGTGGGCTTCTCTTCCAGCTCCTCGAAAGTGTGCACGAAGGTGGTTTTCCTCTGACAGAGAGGGCAGGTGAGGTGTCCGCCGGGGACGGCGACCAACTTCTGCAATTCTAATTATGGAATACCAAAGCACAAGCGATATGTAGCAGTAAGCGCTGTTTATGAAGAGAAAGTGACAGTATCAGTACTTATTGTGGAATGGGATTGTGGAGATTTGAATTGGGATGCGAAAATGTACCTCTGCGCACGGCGAGCACACGAAATGGCCGCATCTGACGAGCACGGCGCGCCGCTTGGGATTGTCCGAGTGGCAGACGCAGCAGAAGCGAGAGTAGCGAAGGGCAAGGGTCTCACTGGAACAGGGTTGATCTTTGAACTTTGAGTTCTATAACTCACGGCTCGAAATTAGAGTCAGCTTCGGCGACAAGCCGGGCGGTCCTCGCCTCTTCTGCCTCCCGCCACTGGCGCGCCTCCTCTACCGCCATCCGGGCGCCCACCTCCTCGAGCGCCCGTTCGTTAATCTCGACCTCGGTTCGCTTGGGCAACTGAGCATTGAGGGCGAGCGCCTGTAATTCTTGAATAATTTGAGTGACTTTCCATTGAATGATGGAGCATTGAGTGATAATTGGAGCTAAGTGAATTGCAAACTTCTTTATCGCGTATCATGCGAAGTAGTCGTCCGGACAACTGGTTCTGAAGGCTCCGGATCCGAGCATTCTTTTTCTCGAGCACTTCCCATCGCCGATGGCCCTCCATGAGAATGCCTTGTAGGTGCTGCTGCTCCTGTGATGGGGGATGTTGTTGTTGTTGTTGTTGTTGTTGTTATTATTGAATTCATAGGAAATTTGGAGGGCACCTGCTCGTTGGCTTCCCAAGCGCAGTCCAGGGCGCTGGTCGCCTCGCGCGCCTCCTTCTCCGCCGCTCGATACTCATCGTCGGCGGCCACCGAGAGGCTGTACTGCACGAAATTCATTACCTGAACTGCAATTTCGATCAGTTATCAGCAATTAAACTACCCGCCAAAGAAAAAGTTAATACAGGTCAGACAACGATTAATTAGTGGGCTGGGTATTTAAAAAACCAGGAATTCTAGGTTGTTCTTCGTTACAAAATGGAGGGATAAGTTCCCATGTCTCACTCCGTGTTCAGCCCTGGTTCCCGTAATACTAAAAATAATGATGATAATAATGAATGTAAGACGCGAAAAATATGTGAGAAGAAGAGGAAGACTCTATGTATCCATTAATCTCAGAGAGTGGTAGAAAAAGAGACTCTGTAGTAACGGGCGGGCGTTGTCAGGGCAAGAGATGCGACTAGAGATAAGTAGGTCCCTATTGATTTAGACTAAGGTGTGAGATGAGTCTAAAGATATAATAAAAACAAAATAACAAATGAAGGCTACACATAAATCTTTATCATACATTCAGCGTGTCAAATCATACAATAAATAAATTTGTTGGATGCTCTTCAAATGTCACTCTATACAATGTCTCTTCACTGCACAATGCGCGGCTGCTTGACCGAGCTGGGGCCCTGATCCTCATCGTCGCCGCTGCCCTTGCGCTTGGCACCTAGAGGGACGTCGCCGGAGTGACACGCCTCAGGCGGTTGCCCGCCCTCGCCCCGCGGCGCCATCTCGTGCTCCAGATCCTCATACAGCCGAACGAAGCCGGTGCGCGCACGACAGATGAGACAGTCGATGCGGCCGTTCCGACGCCCGCCAGCCATCTCCTGAAAGAGTATAATTAACACTGATTGACTGCGAAGTGTGTCACAATTTTCAAGTCGTGTGGCTACAACTCTAAGTGGTGCCTAACCTAAGATATGTCAACATGAAGCCAACACACCTCTGCACACGGCAGGCAGACGCAGCAGTGGCCGCAGGCTACCATGACGGCGCGCCGGCGCGGATTCTCCTTGTGGCAGACGCAGCAGGCGCGCGAGTAGCGAAGCGCGAGCGTCTCCCTGGAATAGAAGATATGGTGATTCGCCTTCCTCGCTAGGAGCAACTCACGGAAGATCGTTCGCTTCCCGCTCCTCGTTCCAGGCAGCCCTCTGTGCCTCGGCCGCCACTCGCTCGCGCTCCATTCGCTCTTCCCGTTCCTGAAGCGCGGCCGTATGAGAGCAGGGGTTGTAAATCTCACTTGTTGCTGCTCCATGGCAGCGCCAAGATCGAAGACGTGAACGTTTCCGCCGCCAGCCGCCGGTACCAGAGGAGGACGCCGAGGAATCCGAGCCATCTGATCCTGGAAATTTTGTGATATTTAGAATGATGAAATAATGATCCTACAACTGTGAAATTGCAAAACAACTCACCTGCAAGATGTGCAGCTGTCGTCTCGCTTGCGCGTGCAGTTCCTGTAAAGATTAGCATGGAACTGTGACTATCGATCACTCCGTCAGTATCTTACCTGCATGCGCTCCTGCTGGCGTCGCTCCACGTCCGCTACAGCGTTGCCCTGAAGATTTGGCTATGAGTACAGATTTTTTTCACCTTGACTCACGTCCAACATCAGGCGTTGCGCATCAACCTGTTCAATGGGCCTCTGAAAGTAGGGTATTTTTAATCGATATTCTCGATGTACATATGAACTATCCTGTCTCACTTACCGGCAGAAATGGGACCCCTCCAAGTGCTCCCCAAACGGGTGCATCAGCCGGCGGCTGAATCACTCCAGCGTCCTGATAGATCATGTTTGAAATGTATGGCTATGAGATATCGCTTACATCGGCAAGCCGACGGACTGCTGCATTCGCGGCGTCAGGATCGGGCCGCCCCTGGGCCACACCAGCGAGATGTCGCAAACCGTTTTCCAGGATCCGCTGTTCCTCGGCATGTCCCTCCTGATAATATGGTAGTGACTGATTAATTTATGCTACCTTACGACACCTCAATCGAGAGCTGCGGATATCGCTCAAAAATCATGCAAGATAACGTTGTCGAGAATGTTTGGCCATGGTGATGGTTCACTCACCATAGGCGGGAATCGCGCCTCCATTGCCGCTACTTCCTCATCAATTGCCCGTTCGTTCATTCTGGCTCCTACCGCCGCGCCCACGCCATCCACAGCCTCCACAAGTTGCCTCAGCAGTGCCGCAATCGGCCGTGCAACCGGTTGAGGTGCCTGATTGAATAAACATTTGAATATCTCTCTGACCCCTTTTCACAATTTTTTTCAGTGGTTGGGTTTCAATGATGATCACGTGTTTGCACTCGGCGGTTCACTCACCTCCGGCGGTCTGGCTGCATCTACCGGTGGCTGCTCTACCAGGCCAACCGCAGCATCGCCAATGTCTGCGGGTGGTCGGGCTCCTCCTCCTCGATCGCCGAACAGCGGCATAAACAGGCCGGCCGGCGGCGGCCCTCCCGCCAACCTGTGCTCCTCATACTGACGACGCTGCTCGCGCAACGCCTGAACATAGGCTTCCCGCTCCTGCTGATCCGCTCCTCGCCTGTGCAACATGCGAAGCGCGTTGCGCTCGCGGACCTCCCACTGCAGCGCGGGCAGCCGAGCAGCCTCCTCGGCCGCCCCAGCCGGTCTGGCTACCGGTCTGACCACCGGCCTCGCCACCACTGCGGCAGGCTGAAATGGATTACCATGAATTTAAACGCAAATGTGAATACTTGTTGAAATAATCCGCTAAACTGAATGTAAGCTGATGATGATAATCGCTGTGATTGCTCACCTCGCCTCCGACCGCATCGAGAAGTTGTTGGCGGCGATTCGCGCGACGTGCTGCAAACAGCTCATATGCTTCCGGGACAGCCGGTCGCGGTGCCTGAAGTGCAATAGGCATTGCAAGATGCGACTAGTCATCGGATTCCAGTGATCTATTGAGCAAAATTTATCGAGAGGGCTGAATGTCTCACCCGTTCTGCTTGTTGGGCGATCGGCCTCTGTTCCAGTCGGTACCGAATGAGTCGTGCCTCGGCGGCCTCTCTCGCGACCTCCGCACGCGCCCTCTGCTGCTGCTCCTCTGCCAGTCGGATCTGCATCTCCAGCAGTCGGTCGTCGGCGCGAACCCGTTCCCGCTCGGCCTGTGCCGCCTGCACTGCCTGCCGAGCGGCTTCTTCTGCCGCATTTGCCGCCGCGACCCGATCGTCCAGTGCCCGCTCTCGGCGATTCATCTCCAACCGCCACTCCTCCAGGCGGTTCGGCCCATCTGCTAGGTCGTTGACAACTGCGCCTTGGCCGCCTGCTACCGCAACTGCCGCCACAAGCCGATCCTCGAGTTCACGCTGCTGACGATTCATTTCGAGGTGAATCTCCGCCTCTCGATGGAGATTCATCATGTCATCCATGCGCATCCAACCATTTTGCCTAATCATCTCCATGGCTGCCTGAACTTGATTAGCGTTGGCAATCGCTTGGTTATGCTCGGCATGTATCGCTAAATGCGGAGCGGGAGGAGCATTTTGCGCGTCCACTGCCTCGTCGAGCCCCAACTGTCCCTGGCCCATCGCTTGTATGTCTTCCAGACCTCCGGCGTTCAGCTGCTGAGGTACTTGAATGATGACAGGCGGCGGGGGTTCGTTATGAGCGTCAGGATTGTCGTTGGCGACGACATTTTGCTCGTCAGCCATGGCACCTAGAGTGGAAGCGATTATAAAAACGAGAAACGAGCGCTAATTATTGAGTAACTGGCGTGAAATGCGTGTTCGAATGTCGAAATAGAACTAGCTTGAAGAGATTCATCGATTGGAAGATACTACCCAAAAATGTAGCCAATTTTACTTCTCAATACGCGAGAATAATGCAATGGGCATGCGATTCGCCCAAGTGAGTAAATGCTCGTTTGCAAAATCAATATTCTGCTCTCACAACATGAAAACTAGAAAATCGAAACGTGGAAGAGAGTGAAGAAGCACTAAGAGGCAAGAAAATGCGCATAGTCGAGGTTTCTCTCTCGCCCGTGGTTACTACAGTATGCCGCGACGTGATATTTCTTGGGCCAAATATTTGCGCTGTGTCATATTTTCGTGGATTTGTGACTTCTTTCTTTTTTTATTTTAATTTTATTTTGCATTTTTATTTAGTTTTTTATTGTCAATTATTGGACTTATTTTATATTCATTTTTTTATACTGAAATTTTCTGAGCCAACTATAGGTGGACAAATATAGTTGCCATTACTTTATCAAAATCAGATCATATTATTATACAAACAAACTGGCATAATTAGGTTGCAATCGTAACATTTACAAACACTGATGAATCGTGCATCATCACTGAGCAGCGGCAAGTCGCATAGATCGCCGAGGCGCCGGACCCGGCTCGTCTTTGTCGTCATCGTCCTTACGGCGCTTGCGCCGCTCGGACGGTCCGGGCTGCTGATCCGAAGCCTCAGCGGGGCCTGGTTGCTCAGCGACCTCCACGGGAGCCTCCCGTCCAGCTTGCGGCGCCATCTCATTCTCAAGGTCCTCCCAGAGCCGAACGTAGCCCGACCGGGCGCGGCAGATGAGACAGTCTAGCTGGGCGCGTGCTCTACCTGCAGTTGAATATATTTGTGTTCAAAATGGCTCTAACATTGCAATGCCATTACCTCCGGTGGCCTCTTCGGCGCATGGCATGCACAAGCTGGAGTGCCCGCACGTGGTAAGCACGGCGCGCACTCGAGGATTCTCACACAGACACGCGGCGCACCGGCGCACGTACCGGAGCGCGAGGTTGTCTCTGAAGCGTATTTGTATTAGTTGGCTTTCTGAAAGCAATAAAAACATACGGTTGCTCATTCTCGTTGCGCTCCACTTGCCAGGCTGCTCGCTGGGCTTCCGACACGCCTTGAGCCTCCTGAACATTCATGTGAAGATTAAATAATTTAATTAGCGATTTTTTTTAACGAAATGGACATGAGAAGTTGACAGTTTCCATGAAGTGCTGTTATTTTGGTTTTTTATCATGAGCACTTCGATTTCAACTATGATGCTATCTCACCTCATCCTCTGGGTCTTCCCGGATTAAGTCGTTCATTAACTCGTTCATGTCGTGCTCGTCTTCGTCATCGATATCCTCGATATCGTCGAATTCCTGGTATTGGTTAAGGAAGGTGAACGAACGATCTAATTCTAGCGAACGCTTATTGATAATTGTAATAAGGTTCAGTTTGCATCTTCCTTATTAAGACTTACCTGCATAAATATGGGAATTCGATCGCGCATCACTTCTATGAGTCGGCGATGTTCTCTCATGTTCTGCTCTAGTACCTGTGAGCGAGCGAATAAATGAGCTCTTCCGATCTCAGCCCCATGCCAATTGGGTATGGTCCGTGCTTATCGAAGTATCTCTCACCTCCATCGCATCGGGTTCCGCAGGCTCTGGCGCAAGCACATCGTCGGCATCGTCGCGAGCCTGCAAATGGGCGAATAAATGGACGGTTCCCACTGTACTCTCATGTCGATCGCGGATGGGGTTCACTCTGTATCGTATTGATATGAGTATCACTCACCTCGATCACATCGGGTTCGGCCAATACAGCTTCAGCCGCGTCTATCATCGCCATGATTCCACCTAGCTCTCCGTCGCCCTCATTGCCCACCTGCTATTGTGAGAGTATTATGAGTAAGAGCTTTTCGGTCACAAGCCGAATCTAAAGTGTGCTCATTGGAGTATGTGTATGATTCACCTCTATCGCCTCGGGTGGTATAGCATCCGCGGGTTCTGGATCGTCATCATCGCGAGCCTGCAAGCAAGCGAATAGTACAACTATTCCTAATGCACTTTCCTTTCTGATTGCGAATGGTGTTCAGAATAGGGTATCTTACTGATTGGATGTACCTCTCACCTCGATCTCTTCATCAGCATGTTGATCGCCCTCGCCCGCCTCCACAATTACCTCTATGATCCGATCTTGCGCTCCATCGCCTCGCTCGCGAGCCTGTTATAGTGAAGAATGTTATGAGTACAAGAAATATTCTTAGGACAAGCCCATTCCGAATGGGGTTCACGCTTACAATCTGTTCAAACATGGCACGTGCACGAGCCCGAGCACGAGCAACCGGAGCTCCCATCTCCATCTCATCTTCGTCTCTGGGAAACAGAGGCTGCTGAAACGGTTTTGTATGTGGACGCTACTTAGTTATTGTATATTTACCCCTGTGATACTCAAAAAAATTCAAGTCGATGTCTAATATCGAATCTCTCACCTCCACACGCCGTTGATCCGCGCCTTGTCGCACGAATTCGGTGAGCACTTGCCCGAGCACTCTGTCATCTTGCTCCTTCTGTTCCTCCAGTGCCCGAATCTGTTCTCGAAGTTGATTCTCTCTCTCGTCGGCTTCCCCTGCCGCGGTTTCGATAGCGACGAGTCGCGCTTCTAGCTCTCTGTTTCTCGCCAGACTCTCGTCCCGCATGGCCAGCACCATTCTGAGCATGCCGCCCCTGGCTTCGGCTTCGACCACCCGTCGCGTCTCCGCGTCCCTCTCCAACAGGGCTGCCCGCTCTGCTACGCGCCGATCGATCTCCGCCTCCATGTTGTCCCTTCGCCTCTCAATGAGCGCTAGCATCTCCTCGAACTCGCCCGGCCGATCCCTCAATCGGTCACTAATCTCGGCGAGTTGCGCGGCCAGTGCATTGCCGTGGGTGTCGGCACGCGCCCGTTGGAGCAAGTGGTCAAGGCGCGCTTGGTCCTCGTCCCCTTGTCTGATTGGAAGAACAGCGGCGACCATTGGAGGTGCCCGAATATCGGGCGGTGGCTCAGCCATCTATATCTCGAAAGAAGAGGGAACCTGAAGAGGGGATACATTGATATATACACGCGGGCGGAAATCGATTAGATGGAAGCGCGTTTCTCTTCGCGCTTGTGCTCTGCCAAATTGAACTGTACACTATTGATCGGAATGGGAGGAGAAAAAGAAAATTAATCTATATTTTTGCCTAGTGGAAAGATAATGAATTACGATTTTATAAGCAAATTTGAAAGAAATTAGTGGGTGATAATATTGCAACAACCTAGCTTTGAAGATATTATTTTTTCAATCGGTCGATAAAGCTGGTGATACAATACGATCATGAATTAAATTAATAATGCGCTTTAGGACATTTTTAACAACAAATAGAGATAACGATTCCACTTATTGAGATGTTGACATTTTTTCTTACAGTAATTCAAATTTTTGAGGCCATCGTTCCCGGGCACTTATTATATTTATTTATTTGTTGATTTATTTGAAGTAATTATTATGCAAATATTAACTTTTAAACAAAACAATAAATTATAATGTAGTTGCAGTTCACAAGTAGGATATTTATTAAATTTATGGTGGGTTTCTGGTGGGCATGTCGGTGCTCGTGTCAATTCAAGGAATTCAAGATAGTGATTGGGCTAGCAGACGGATGATTGCACGATGGTCCCGCATCATTGTCTCCGTTGGGACGCATTCTAGTCGGCGGGTGCTTTCTGGGAGCGCCCTCGACGTCCGCCTCAATTCTTCCTCTAGATCCTCGAAGAGGTTACGTTATTAAACGAATTTGTGCTAATTTGTCGTCAGGATAGAGTTATCGGGTTTGCTAGCATCACTCGAAGTGTTGAATAAATTCGTGCATAAACAATTGGGTAATACGGGCAAGGGGGATGCTGTTGCCAATACAAATATATGGTGGTAATGTGCTCGTTATGAATCGGATGAGTGATTAAATGTGAGTGCACTCGGGAGGAGCTACAGCTATGGACATGTACGCGACTACTGTCGGTATGGAATATATATGGATGGAAGAGAGTCTGGTTACCGGACAAACTACGAGAGATAAGTAAGGGACGATTATCGGTATGGAATATATGGAAGCGGCTCTTTGTTAGAATCTGAGACTAGAAATGAGAGAGCCTGGGACTGAACAAACTACGAGATAAGTAAGGGACGACTATCGGTATGGAATATACGGAAACGGATCTTGACCAGAATCTCGGAATAAAAGGATGAGAGTCTGGGCCGGACAAACTACGAGATGAGTAAGGGACGAATATTAATATCATGAATAAGTTGAGAACAGTGGAGGTGGTGCAGAATGTGCTACAATGGGGGGAATGGATTACTCCTCGCGGAGGATCTTGGTCGAGGACACCTCTCCCTCTCCCTCTCCCTCGTCGGTGTCGTCGTGCTTACGCTTGGGAGCCGCAGGCTGAGCGACCGGCGGCTCGCTCGCCTCATCCTGAAATGGAGAGAGCTATATTAGAGAGCAAGTGCGTTGCCAGGGCGACTTTCTCAATCGATTATTTTTGAAGAGGGCGCTTTCCCCCCTTATCCCCTTCCCTTCCTTTCACAGAATGTGAACCTCTAACGTCAAGACGATAAGGAGTATGGGGCGATAAGGCGAAACGGCTCTTATCTATCCAAAAAGTAAGTACCTCGAACATGAGCACATAAGTGGTGTCGGCACGGCAGTACTGGCACTCGAGACGGCCGTCGTTGTCGGCCATGTACTCGGCGCACGGGCCGCACGTGATGTGCCCGCACGCCCGCATGCAGGCTCTCTGTAAATAATGCATGCTCATTGACAAACGAGTCCTAAAATAGTATAGTCGGACACTGATATCCGTTTTGTACGAAAAGCGCACATTTATATTACCAAAAGTGGACAAATAGGTTACAAAAATCAAAAAGATATATAGACCATAAACACACCTTTAGAGGATTCTCCGTCATGCAGATGGTACAGCCGCGCGTGTAGCGCTTGGCGAGAGTAGAGCTGTAAAGATTGAAAGTTTCCATGAAGAAAATGAAATGAATCTAAATGTATATCGATTGGCTTTTTATCCTTTCACGAAATTAAAACCGAAGTTGGTACTAAAAACTCACGGCAACTCATCTGCGGCTCTCTGTGCAGCAATGCGAGCATTGAACTCTTCTTCGGTCTCGTAGTTCCCTTCGTATTCTACCTGGTCCTCCTCCTGTTCTCCCTCCTCCTCTTCATCTACTCCTTCTTCTCCTTCCTCTACTCCATCTTCCATTCCTCCCTCCGCACCCTCTGCATCCTGCTGTCCCTCCACCTCCCTCTGTTCGTCTCCATTCCATACTGCCATACCATCCGGCGGTGCTAGCGCATTCATAGCATCGGGAATTGCATCTACCATGTGCTGGGGAGGCTCCCAAACGGGCCTGCAATTACACAGAGTTGCTATTTTCTTAGATACAACAATTTTAGCTAAAATGAGCTAGAATTCCGCCAACATCGATTACCCGTGGATCTGCTCGATAAGGATGTTGACAGCTACATCCGGGGGAGGGTTCGCTAGCAGCAGCCTGACCGCGGTCAGTGCAAGCATCACTTCATGCGCACTATTGCCCGCCTGCTGGTAGTCGTCGTGCGGTAGGGCCTAAATTGGCGGCGTTGATCAAGAGGCTTCTTGAAGATTCTTCTAGATTGAAAACGATCCCCCCCCCCTTCTTATATTCACAAATTCTCCCTTCACGTAAGACATGTTTAAAGATGCCTATCTACTTTCTCTGAATTGTGGCCAAACACTAGGTACTGCTTGATTCGATCAGCGAATGGCGCCATTACTCACGAGCTCTGTGTGCAGGAAGGCCGCTGCGTGCTCCCTTAGTCGTTCGTGCATCTCTTGATCGATCATGAGCACCGCCTCGTGAGCCATGTTGGCGATTTGCTGTTGCGATTGGTTGATGATCGTGGGCAGGATGTTGAGCGCCACCTGCAGCGCCTGCACGAAACCGTTGGCACGGTGCGCGAGCGCGCACTGGTCGCGCTCGTGCTGCAGCTGGAGAGTGAGGCGACGGTCGTCGAAGGACGCCCTGATGGCATCGCGCCTCACCCGGTACACGTCCATCTGCCAGAAGTTGCGCGCATATGCCATTACGTGCTGCTTCATGTCCTCGGGGAGCCCCCTAAGCAACACCTCCATGAAATGTTCTAGCTGGTCCCGCTCCGGCGCTAGGTTGAGAGGAAGAGGCGGCTGAGCAGCGGCCGGCTCATGAAGCGGGCCCAGCTGTGGGAGATGATAGTTTGGCAGCAGTTGGCGAGCTTGCTGCTGAGATTCCCAGAGATTTCGAATCTGTTCCTGAACCGCCAGTGATGGGTAGATTGGAACATGAGGCTGCTGATTGGCCGGTGGTTCGTCGAGAATCGGGTAGTCGTCCCTGAGGTAGTTGGCGAAGTCTTGGCGATCTGCAGCGTCGGGAAGAACCGCCGGCCTCTCCTCTCCCAGATACTGAAACATGGGAGCAGCAGGATTCCTCGGCTCCGCTGCAGCATCCCTCTCTGACCATTGTAAGGCCATTCTCCTGATGAGAACCGTGTTAGTAATGTTGCGGTGCGCATGAAGCAAGCGCGAATTAGGAATATGAATGAAAAGATATATTCAGGATATAATTGAAGAAAGATTCTTGTGTGGGATTCATGCTAAAAATGGCTGGTGGTTTGCGTGTGTTACCCTATCGAACCATCAAGAAACCTTGGCGGCGAGAAACGCGACGCGTTCCCATTGATTTTGAGGACGCGAAGCGTGTGAGGAATGGGAGAGGAAAAGATAAATGTTGTTAATTCAATGCTGGTTTGCCTTCATAAGCAGAGATTTTGCCATCGATTGGGCGATAAAATAGAGGAGGCCGACTGCCTATCAAAAAGTAACTACTTTCGAAGGAAACGCATCATGTTGGGCGTGGTGGGACCTAGGACAGTTTCTCCGCCTTTTAGCTAACGAATCGCGAACTGAGCGGAGCCGTCGTTTGCAAGTTTTCAAATTTCTGCAATTTCTGGCTCGGAAATGGGGGGTCCGAAGTAATTTATTACAAATATAAATATATTTTTAATATCACAATTAGATTATGAGTTAACTTTTTTTTAAAACTTTTTTGAAAATTTATCGAAGGACTAGGGTTACTGAGTGCGTTGACGTTTGGACATTGGAGAGCCTTCATTGGTTTCGGCTTTGGGCGTTGACATGGGGCTATCCTCCTCTTCTTCTGATTCCCCCTTTGCTTCCTCTGATTCTTCGAATAAGCGAATGTAGCCCGTTTTGACGCGACAAAGTGGGCAGGTGAAAAGGGTCGCTCCGTCGGTGGCCACTTGGTCCGCCTCTAGTTCCTCGGCGCACATCTCACACGACGTGTGACCACAAGCGACGAATGCAGCGCACCGATTCGGATTTGCGGCCAGACAGACGGGGCAACCACGCCTGTATCGCCCACGAAGAGTGGCACTGCAACGAACGACTGTTCCTTTGGAAGACCAAAGATCAGAATGTTTTCTTCTTTTCCTAATGATGTCATGTCTAGAATAGATAGCGTTATGTGCTCACGGATGCTCATAGATATCCCTTGTGGCTGCGATACGCGCTGCCCTCGTTTCCGCAAGCGATTTTTTGGCCTGCTGCACGACCGCCTTCTTCTCACGAAGCTCCAGAGCTCTATCTGCGCGCTTTCTCCTGATTTCGTGAAGCCTGCAAATGCAAAGCTACTTGTCGTTCTAGCGTTGATCGTGGTTCCTTATTGTTAGTTTTTTTAATACGAATCTCGAGGGATCTAGATAACTAATTGTTGGTTCTGGAAACTGTTCATACTTACTTCGCTTCTGCCTTCCTCACAGCCTCCTGCAGTCTTCCCAACTCCAGCCACGCAGCTTCCTCCTCAGCAAGAAACGCGCCAGCCTGAAATTGGTCCGCTGCCAGAATTCCGTCCGCTGCCAACAGACGAGCCTTCGCGTCGCGCTCATCACTGAATTTTATTCCGCGTTATGGACAGTAATATTTGTTTGTAATAAGATGGTACAATGAGCAAGGTGTTATTTCGGACCTCTTCAATTTGGTCAGCAACTCTTCCTTCTCGCGAGCCTCTTTCTGCTCTTGCTGGCGCTTCTTCCTCTCAGCCGCCCTCGCTTTCCGCTTAGCTTTCTTCTCGATAGCATCGCTGCTCTCCTTGGCCTTGTTATCACGAGAGAAAAGCGCCCGCTCATCTGTAGGGTTGACAGAGGCGTAGTACGCTTGCATCTTGGCACGTGCCTCTTCTACCTGTAAAATCTTTGAAATAGGCTTGGTGATATCAAATTTGGCTCGATTCCATTTGGTAATTGCTCACCTCAACCATGTCTTCCATTGTGCCTTCCATGTGCTCAACCACGGTGTTGTTGGATTTGGCTTTGGTTTCTGCCTCGTCGTCTGATACTTCGATCACCTCGGGGGCGAGCGCATGTTGCGCTCTGCTATTGGATTCAGCAGCTCCCGTATCAGAATTCATTAATGCAGTTAACCCTCCAAATGGCATAGTGTTGGCCTATGAAAATACGAAGATTCGGTTTGAATGTGAGCTCAAATGGACTTGGACTGGACTTCATATGTACACTTACGGTATTTGGCACGGGCAGATTGTAAAAAGGTAGTGCAAAGTTCGTCCACGGTTGCAAATAACGGAAGTCGTAGATCCCGGGGATGTGGCCGGCCGGCTGATCCATTTGCACTGATAATTGAAGTATCGATTTATCGATATTTTTAAATATACAATCGAGAATTGATATATGCAACAAAAGAACGCCGAGATGATATATGCGAATAAGTTATTTTTCACATTCGAGTAACTATAAAGCATGGGAATTTTGAAAAGAAAAGACGCGATGAAGAACGAGAGACGCCTAACATGGGAATGATCTCAACTCACATATCCCGATCTTAACCAAAAATTGAGGGCGTACTAAAACGACCATGCTGATTCCGAATCTGTTTTCAAAATCTGCTGAATGGACCCCTGAGGCAAGTTATGAAACGTTGAAAATTTGCACGTGATTTTTCGAGAAGCGCTCGTGCGAGACGTAAGCAGATCTCTCGCTTCCCTTTCCATCAGCAGCGGTGGCCGAGTCGGTAGGAGAGTTGTCTAGCAAACAGTGGGTCCTGGGTTCGACTCCCGCTTGGCGCTTTTCTTTTGCAACTTTTTGCCCTTCGTTTTTTTACAAGTTCCAAGCATTGTGGAAACTTTTTTTACGTATTCAATACTACTATGGTGCAACAACACACGAAAATAAACATTTTCAAGAAATTTTTTCCTCATCATTTTTCTCTCCGATCAATGGGCCCATGACTATCGGAAAAAAGTCAATAAAATTTTTCGTGCAAATGTTTATTTTCGTGTGTTGTTGCACGATAGTCGTATTGAATATGAAAAAAAAGTTTCCACAATACTTGGAACTTGTAAAAAAACGAAGGCAAAAATTTCAAAAGAGATGCGCCAAGCGGGAGTCGAACCTAGGACCTACTGTTTGCTAGACAACTCTCCTACCGACTCGGCCACCGCTGCTGATGGAAAGAGGAGCGAAAGATTTGCTTACGTCTCGCGCGAGCGCTTCTCGAAAAATCACGTGCAAATTTTCAACTTTTCATAACTTGCCTCAGGGGTCCATTCAGCAGATTTTGAAAACAGATTCGGAATCAGCATGGTCGTTTTAGTACGCCCTCAATTTTTGGTTAAGATCGGGATATGTGAGTTGAGATCATTCCCATGTAAGGTGTGATTCGGCTTGGAAAATATTGAGATGGGATGGAGGGAGAATCGAGGGAAATACACTGTATTTGAGCAAATACTATTATGGTATGCATTTATCAACAGTTTGTACACTTAACAACAATGGGAAATCTACATATTTGTACTTGAACGGGCCGGTGCACCTCCTTTCTCCATTAAAGGAAACGAAAATATGATGATCGGAAACAATTAGAGAGAATGGAGAGAATCATTATTGAAAATGTACGATAACGGTGGATTGGACCGGGGGACGACACGTCGGAGGACCACGCCCTTTCCTCGGATGGGACTGGATGTCGAGGAGGCTGCGGGCCGTTTGCGTGTCGGTGGTGCGGGCACTGCATACACCGCGTAGGATCCAGAAGATGTGCATGGGGATGTGGATGAGTTATCGGCGATGATCTCTTGCGCGTCCTCCAGATCCTGAGAGGAAAGAACCATAATATCGATATCATTACGGCACGTGGAACTTTAGCTACCTCGAACGTCTTGATGTAAGAGGTCTGCTTGCGGCAGAACGGGCAGGGAAACTCGTTGGAACCAGGCTGCAAGTTCAGTATTCCATTGAAGTTTTGGAGTCAACTGCGATTACCTCGACCATAGTCTCAGCGCACAGAGCACACGTCATGTGGCCGCACGCCACCATAACGGCACGTCTACGAGGGTTAGCCGAGAGACAGATGGTGCAAGCGCGAGAATAGCGAAGGGCGAGCGAGGAGCTGCAATTGTATTACTGTATATATTTCGCCGAGACGCAATGGGAGTAGAAATTGAGAATTGGAATGCTAAATTATGTCTTCAAAATATAAATTTCGATCTAACGGATGATCGTCGGCTTCCTTTGTTGCTTTAATCCTCTCCTCTTTCCTGGCGGCAGCTTTCTGCTTGGCCAGCTTGAGTTGATCATGTTGCGATGCGAGCTCGCGCTCTTGCTCCTTTAACTGCTCACGAATTTCTTCGACGCTGAACTTATTCGAATTTCTACATTATAGGGAAATCGATTTCAATAAAATGCAAACGCATACTGCAGCTCTCGTTTGCGTAGATCCTCCCTAATCCTAGCTATCGCTATCCGCTCCTCTTCCTCACGCCGCAACTGAATCCCGCGCTCGATGGAGTGCTCAAGTTCCATCTGTCGCACGAGCTCCTCGCGCAACTTAATCAGTGTTGATTAGTCGAATTAATTGACTTGATTACGAGAAAAAATTACAAAGGTAGTAACCCACCTTGACGTCCTTTTCCGCGTCTGCCTCCTCCCTCTCTGCGCGCTGACGCGCCAGATCCAGCTTGCGCGTCTCGAGCCGCTCGCGCTCCATGCGCGCCCTCTTGGCCGCATCCGCTCGAGTGCGCCTTGCGCGTTCCTCAACGCGGGCTGCCCTCCGAGCCACCTCGCGCTCTTGCATCTCCCAAGCGACGAGTTCGTCCTCAGTGCGCAATTCTTCTGCATGACGGGTCATCTGAACCATGAGAGTTAACCAATTGGATTGGTGGGATTGGAGCTCACCATGTACTCCTCGTAGTCCTCGTTGTGTCGCGCCAATCTCTCCTCCTGCTCAGCTTTCTCGAGAGCTTCCTGGTTCTTCCATGCCTCGCGAAGGCGCTGAATACGTCGAATAGTTGTATGTGGTCTTTATGAGTGTGTGTTTTCTATCTTGTTATGTTTTATTATATTACCAAATAGGAGGACTGTTCGTCATTATCTCCGTGGGCATCTGTTCCCTCATCACCGGTCCCCTGATCCATCTGCTCACTATATCCCGAGTCTTGATACGAGTCAATTTCGCACGCTGGCACCTGAAGATCGCACAATTCATGGGCCCTTTTGTGAAAAAGCATAGTGGGGTGCTATAGAGCTACCGTACCTCGTAAACATGATAAACTTTCCCGTCTTCCTCGAACATCTCGTAGTCGTCGCCGTACGGTTGAGGAGCCGGTGGCTCACCGATAAGGTCATCTGATAGGGATGGCTGACAGTTGCCTCTTCTCGCCCTATCTAGCCCTCGTGATTGGCTAGTTCGAACTCACCAGAGATGTCGGACTGGAGGCGCGTGACGGGACGAGCGGCCGGAGGCGTAACAGTGGTGGATCGCTGCTTGACTCGCTCCAGGGCCTCCTCCATCAATCGCTCGTGAAGCGGACGAGACTCCATGGCCTGAGCAGGCAAGGGTGATAAGAATATGAAGAAGATCCTGGTATTCGCTGAGTTTATGAGGCATTTACGATAGTTGAGACTTATTGTTGTTAATCTGGAGAATACATACTAGTGAGAAGAGAAACGAGACGAGCAACAGATAATTATCATGTGATAAATATAGGAGAATGTTGGATAACGTAGCTATAGAGACAATTGATACGTTCTCCATTTCTTCACGACACATTCTCCATTGATATTATTCTGTTTCCTCGCAAACATTTAGCCTTTAAAGGGAATGAAACAGTTTGGATTGTGATCGGTTCTGGGGTTTAGTGTGCGTGAATGAGTGGAGTCGAGGGAGCGGGGCTGGGGGAGGGGAAGGCAGAGCAGTGGGGAGAGACTGTGGCCGGGCGAGAGAGATGAGAGAAGAGAGGGCGAGGGGAGGAGTTGCGTTGTGCCGGCAGTGCTCGATGAAATAGTGATGAAATAGAGCGCCGGAGGATGTTTGTGATAGTGGAATTGAAGAAGAAACAATGCGCTGATACTGATAAGAAAATCAGGGAAATATTGGCCAAGAAAGGGAGGAAATCGGCGCGGAAATTGGTGGAGCAAAAACGCGAGAGATCAGCTGACTGGAAGACCTTGAGAGGCGAGAGGAGTTCCGATTGGGCCAGATGGGGAAGAGGGAGAGGGTGCTGACCCCTAGTGGTTTCAGTACTATCGGGTCACTTCTCGAGGGAGAGGAGACCCGGGACTACTCTCTAAGGTGAATTATTATTCACTATTGCGCTGTTGGCAGAGTGAGGCAGATTTGTGATACCAATGTTTGTGATGATTGCACACATGAGTTTCATTATAAGAGAGGCTTTATCGTGGAATGTAAATTGCAATTGATGATCAAGAAAATAGTGTTTGATTTATGATCTGTGATTGAATTATGAGATGATCTCGTAATCGTCATCGCTGGACTCGTGCGGCTGCGACTTGTCGTGTTGGTGCTGCATCGACACGACCTCGGAGCTGCGCTTGCAGCGGGGGCAAGTGAGGTGCATGGAGTCCGGACGGGGCAGGCGGACCTTGAAACCGGTTTTATCGGCACACTGCTCGCACACGGCGTGACGGCAGCCGACCAGGACGAAGAGCGGAGAGGGCATTTCAAGAAGGCAAGCGTCGCAAAAGATGAGGCCCGTGGATTGGCTGAAAAGGAAGGGCAATTGGAGATGAAGTTAACAACTAAATGGAATGAGATTGAAAAGTGTGGCTTTTCTTTTCTATGCAGAAGTTTCGTTGAACAATAAAGAATAAGAAACCGGAATTGTGAAAAATTTCCGGAAATGCGGAAAATTTCCGATAACCACTAGTGTTTTGGAGATCACGAGCAAGGCAATATATAATCAAACACACGTACTTCATCCGTTCGAGCACGCTGGTGCCGACCTTGCTCTTCTCACGCTCGACGGCCACCGTGTGACGGATGCGATCGCGTGCGCCGAACTGGGAGAACCAGCCAGGAGGGGGGCGACGAGGAGCAGAAGGCTGGGAGACCTGGAAATGGAATGATAGTTATATATCGAGGCAAAAATAAGAAGAAAACTGCTAAAGATGATAGCCTGAATATAGCAGGAGCCCTTACCTTGTCTTCTGCCCTTGTCTTCTGTGTTGCGAGGCAGTGTTGATTAGTACACTTAACATTGGCTGATCTAGAAGGAAGGGAAGAAAGGCGGAATTCTGAGAGCAAGAATTCTGTGATGCCGATGCGAGCAGTGTAGGATGGAGGCGCGATGAGAGGAGTGCGAGCCGGCTCCTCGAGCTCGAGGCTACGGAAGCGATCGAGCGTATCTCCGAAGGGAACGCTCGTCTTGAGCCCTAGAAGCGGGAAGTCGGGATCCAAGGGGTCAGGATTCTGAAAGAATACGATTTTTGATTTGCAACAACAAAACTGGAGCTTGATCGTTCTCTACTGGCGCTAACTTAGTATCTACGTAACATGAAACATAAGTGTGATTGGAAATGCTTCTCGAAATCTGTTAGCACAAAAGGGGTGTGATGCTTACATGCTGCGTTCGCACGGCGTGTGAGTAGCGGCGGGAAGGTCGTGAGGGCTCCGCGGTAGGAACATCCTCGTCTACGTGATAGTAGTCGTCGAAGACGTCGAGAGGGGAGGAGGAGGCGGGCAGTGGTTGGGGTTTGAAGGAGGAGGAGAGGGGATAAGGGCACCAGGAGGTGGAGATGACGTGCGAGAAAGATGACATTGATCTGGAATTTTGAGAAGAATAAGTATTTTTTAAAGAATGAATAGGATCGGAATTGGTCCCTACACGGGACAAACGAATTTGAATTATCAGTGAAACAGTAGAGTGGTTGGACCAAAATCAAGACTGCAACTAGAATGGAACACGAGGTGATCGAGTAAACGATTAATGATTATTAGTGATAGCAGAGTGTTTTTAAAAGGGGAGAGCGAGGTCGGATGCCCCCAGATACCGGAACAGAATAGACCAAGATTTCGTATGTCTTGCGATCTCAAAGGAGCTATGCCCGAGGGTATATTGTTGGCAGTGACTTGGATTGGGAGACTCGTTTTATGAAGTAATAGAACAAATGCTACGGCATGAGCAGGAAAGAATTGTGTTTCATAGAGTGTAAACAGAAGCTGTAAAAAGATAATAAATTTTATCAGACATTGATTATCACTATGATTAGTCGATCCGCCTCTCGAACAATCGCACGAATCCGCCCTCAGTGCGGCAATCAGGGCAGGCGAGCGGACGACGACGCTCGTCCGCCTCGGCCGCCAGCTCCTCCGCGCAGGCGCGGCAGACCGCGTGGCCGCAGCCGGTGAAGCACGCGCGCTGCCGCGGCACCTCCGCGAGACAGACGTCGCAGGCGCGCGAGAAGCGATGTTGAAGGGTGATGCTGCAATTGTTATACAGTTTTTCCTTTTTTTTCACCGTGACCGTACGCTTCATTAATAATGCTCAATAAGTGGGATATTAGAGATCACATGAAACACGAACCTTTCTTCGTTTTCCTGTCTTAGTCGCTGGCAGAGCTTGGCGCGGGCTGTAGTGGCAGCATCCTTACGGGGCTCTGGCTCAGGAGCACTGTCGGCAGCTCGAAGTCGCAGCACCGCTTCATAGGTGGGCCGGTCGATGGTGCCGGCGCGGAAGGCGTCCTCGAGCTCGCGGTTGGCCGCGTCATCCGCGACCACGCGGACAGTGGGAGCAGGCGAGGGTTCGGAGAGGGTGGAGATGGAGGCGTCCTCGTCTGGTAGGACGACTGGAGAGGGCTCGGTGGATTCGATTGGCGCGATCACGGTAGATGGGGCAGCAGGCTGCAATGTGAGGAGTGAATTGAAAAAAACATGGGAAAAAGTATGAACATACCTCCACAATAGGGTAATACTCGATCCGCAACGATGGATAGTAGAAGGGACTGTCGAGGAGGAAGAATGAGGCTCGGTCGAGGCTTTCGTAGATGCGACCGCGACGATGACCGCGTCGGTTGAATGTGGGGTTGGGGGCGGGTGAGGTGGAGTGAAACCGCTTGAGGTCGGCTGCGATCTGGGCCTCGGATAGGTAGCAGGACATGGTAGTTTTTGGAGATGGAAATGGAGACGGAGGATTGGAATGGATGGGATGAGATGGAGGGAAAAGGGGTGGGTGAAGCGGGAAGGAGCGAGGTGTTGTATATAATGGTTTCGTTGGATTGGAGCGATGATATTTGGTCGAGAGCGAAGCACTAAACTATTGGAGTGGTCTGCTCGGAATGGGAAGATGATGAGTGACTGAAACAGGAAAGGACCGGGGGTATCCGCTGAACGCAAGTGACAATTGTGGTGCGAAGAGAGCGGAAGAAGAGCCATAGGGGGGAGGGGTAGCAGGGAAGTGGTGAGGGGGGGGAGCAATGGTCCGACTCTTTCAATTACTAACGATCCCTCGTTTCTCTGACTACCGAGAGATAAGGCACTATGGTTAGATGAGAACATTGTGAGGGAGAGAGGCGTGAAGATTAGAACAATGGGAGAAGGAAGGAAGTGCTGACAAGGTGGCAGGGATTATCTAATTAGGTGATGAGTGTGGGGAGATTAGCGGGGATAAGAGAGATTCAGAGAAAAATAAGTAGGAAGGGCCATATTGTATGAAGAAAATTAATACCATCTCAAGTGATACAGACGCAGCCTGGTATTACTTTAGTGTAAAATGTTGTCCGTAAATTGGGACGGAAAGTACCGTACTCAGATATTGATTTATTGTTAATCTTTGCAGGAGCGACTGGCGCTCGAGCTCTCCTCCTGGTCTCCGGACGGCCGGACGGCTATTGATGCGGCGGAGCGGCTGGTGGCGCCGCGCGCCGGGCGGGCGGACGCGGATACGGAGGCGCATCTGGCGCACTATGGAAGGTGAGGGGACGGGGGAGGGAAAGGGAGAGATGGTGGGCCCAAAAGAGTGATTGAATCATAAAATATGTTGCTATTTGTGAATTTGAGACGTTAGGGACTGGTGGGTTGATATTGGGTTTTTATAAATCGGAAGAAGAAGAATATTGATGCAAACTGACAAGATGTGTAGATGACGACATCGTGAAACGCGAATGATGCAATGTTTTTTTGCTAATAAAGGAAACCAGGATTGGTGGATTTGGAAATGCTGGTTCTTGAGGAAACTCTGTGGTAGCGATGCGACAGGTGATGGACTTTTGATATTTGTTCGATTGTTAAAATACGTCGATATTTGTGCAAGGACTTCGGTTGATCCTGAAAATTTGATACGTAAGAGACGGAAGGGTAGGTGTTGTTTTTTTAAGTCTTACCCAGACAGCCATTGGTGTAATCTGACCAGATCTATAGTTGACGGCAGCATGAAACGCAAAAGTGGTACAACTTATTTATTTTGTACACTCGAGAGAGCAATCACGATTAGTTGATTGGAAAATAGTGTCTCTTGAGGAAACTCTGTAGCGGCGATGTGACAAGTGGCAAGAATTGCAATAAATTTGTTTTTTTTTTCTCTCGATTATTTCAAATACAAATAGGGTGTAATTAAATTGTTCTGCAGGGTGCGCGCGCGTCACGCGGGCACGGCGGCGGACGCGGTCGCAGCGCGGAGCTGCCCCCTTCCGGCGGTGGATGTGGCCGCGACCAGGGTGATCTGCGGGGAGCGACCGCTGCCGGCGGAGGTGAGTGATGCAGTGAGGGTGGGACTCATTGTCAGGGAGAGGATTAGTCGAAAACTGATCTTGGTTCGTTAAATTGTGTTTTCTGGAGCTGTATTGGGACAGAACAAATGTGATCGCAATATGGCGATCGAGTGAGACGGGGAAGATGCGGGGCGAAATGGATAGGAGACGTAGTATTTTTTGCGTGTTGTTTATATTTTTGGACATGAAAGAAATAGAAGAGGAGACAAGTTATTCCACATCCTCCCTTATCCTAGTCCGCCAGAGAGTTGTGAAGGTTTATTTAGATTATACTCATAAGTTCACTAATGATCCATTGGGTTGTATGAAGGAGATGATTAGATAGTAGGAGAATGAAACGGGGGAGTGCCGGGGTTGAAATAGACCATCGTTCAATTAGCATACGTTCTTCAGGTGCTGGCGGGAAGAAGAGGCGAGGAGGCCAAGTGGCGGGATATGGAGCGAGCGGCGTTCCATGCTATAGCTGGTGAGTAATGTGATGAAATTTTGTTGTTTTTTTTGCAATTTGATCTCCAGAGATCATTGGTAATTCGTTATCCTGGGCTGCTAAGTTGAGTAGATAGTAGGTATGTGAAACGGGAAAGAGCAGGGTGGATAGGAGGGCAAATGGAGAGATATATTCCATGCTGGTGAGTAATTTGTAGATAGATCGATGTTTTCTCTGCAATATCAACTGATTATTGGGTTATATGGATTATGCGAGTAGATAGTAGATGAGTGAAACAGAGAAAAAGCGGGTGATGGAGACGATGGCGTTCCATGCCATTGCGGTTGATTCAGCCAATTTGTTCACTGGGAAATGGAGGAAATATTCAATTATGAACGATTAAAATAGGGAGTTTGACAGGGAAAGGTTCATATCATTGCTGGTGAGTATTCTGAGCAAGTATTATTTCTTTACGACACGATCTCCAGAGGTCATTGGGTTGTGTGGATGGGACGGGTATATAGTTTGTGATTGCAACAGAGAACAACAGGGTGAGAATAGGAAGTGGAGGGACATGGAGTGGGTTGCTTATTTAGGGAATGCTTTTTCATGTGCCTACAAAAGATACATTCGAAGTATTAGTATGGCTGGATGAGATCAGAACATAGTAGATGCGTGAAACGGGGATGT
The DNA here is from genome assembly GCA_900490705.1 of Pristionchus arcanus. NCBI lineage: Eukaryota > Metazoa > Nematoda > Chromadorea > Rhabditida > Neodiplogasteridae > Pristionchus > Pristionchus arcanus. The sequence goes on from LS487561.1 coordinate 77,874, forward strand.
GCAGGTGGTTGATATCCATGCCTAAGAGTTAGCTAATTTGTTCACTGGAAAATGGGGGGGGCATTTAAATATGATGGATCACTTGTCCTTGTCTAAAGCCTACTGGGCATGGGACGCACGAATCGCACAGCAATGGTGGTGAGCTTATGTTTGTACATCCCTGCCGTCTATCCTGGGTAGATGTTTTGCGTAGATGGTAGATGAGGGAAACGAGGAAGTACTGGGATGGGGACAGAAAGGAAGTGAAGGGGGGAGATAGGGGGAGATAGAGAAAGGCAAAGTCTGAGAATTATTGGTTTCACCCCTTAGAAACGGCATATAATATCCGGATGAAACATGAACATGGCATGTCATGGATGAAAGATAAAACTGAAGATTATATTGTATAATTAAAATGAGAGATAAAAGATCGAACATCCGAGATCAAAGATCAACTCCCCTCTTCAGGCACGTCCACCGGCTTCCGTCCGGCCCACATCGTGAGCGACGCGGACACGGACAACGCGCGTGTGAGGGAGACGCCGGGAGGGGAGCGGTTCAGGGTGCAGGTATACGGTAGTTTTGATCGATTGCTTTGGTTACTGAAGGGCTGAAGAAGATGGAGTATGGTGCAGAGAGATTGAAGTATTCAGAGTGCAGGCCCGGTTGTTGTGTGTATTGCAAGCTGCGTAGTTTTATGTTGATATTTTCTTCAAGAAGAAACGATATTGAAGATCTTCAAACGCTCACCCCTTCTGGGTATCGTGAAACTCAAATGTCCAGCTGTGTAGATTATTTTTTAGAAATCGCTTCTTTCTGGGATAGATACTTTGATATCTCTATTTACCCGGTATCTGAATCAAGCAATCGATATCTGATTTCATTTTCCAGCTACGCGTGCGCAACCCGCTGCCCATCCCGCTGCAGTTGAGAGATGTCCATCTCGGAGTGGCCGATGTGGAGAGAAGGGGAGAGGGAGGTAAGTAAATTTTGATTGTTGGGATGAAACTTGAATGAGGCGGGTATGGGCTACTGTAATTAGGTGATAGGTGTGTGATGTAGCGTGGAACATTCACCTGGGCGTGGACAATGTGGAGAGGAGGGGAGAGGGAGTTAAGTAAATTTTGGATTATGAGAGGAAGGCGAAACGTAAGTATGGGGGGATGATGAGTTCAATGTGGAGGAATCAAATAAAAGTAATACCCTACGGTAATGAGCTAAAGGTGAAACAAGGATCCGGGTAGGAGGTGTATTTTGGTAGAGGAAGAATTTAGACATGGAGTCATGTGTAGGTCAGAAGTCCAGAGGAAAGAGGCAGACTACAATATTATTATCTCGCTTCCGAGTCATGACCATTGGGAAAGTCCAGAACACTCGGATAATGAGCATGATCTGAAGCGGGAATGTGGCGGGTATGTGCGTGCTTAGACAGAGTAGTGTTAATTTAAAGTGGAGAGATCATTGTCATCGAAGCCATCAGAAATGCATGTTACTATGAATTTAGGGAGAAACGGGAATAGTCTGGGCATTGAGATTCACTTCTGCTTCGGGCAGTGGTGGAGGGAGGTAGAAGGGATATTGAACGTGAGCAATTAGTTTTGATGGACAAATAGCGAAAAAAATGTTGCGATCTAGTATTGCCTCGTATTATGGAAGCCACGTGGAGCGGGACTTATGATGGGAGTTGTGGTCCGACTTTCCCATTGATTTATTAGTGAAACCCGAGTTCTTGATCTAATGGCCAGTATGTGAAACGCAAACCATGGGTGTGAATGACTGGGATGACGTGCGAGATGTCGGTATTTTAAACGACCGATGTCGATACTCCATTGAAGACGGTGTGTTATTCTTGCTTATTAGATACATGCGAAACGGGAATGTCAAAGTTGATTTTTTTTCTAAATACAACAGAGGGTTCATACCATCAATAATGGGCACTTTTCCCAATGTTGTAAGTGCAGTGCGGAGCGAGAAACTGTCAAGTATACCATCCGTTCATGCGGACGGGGCGGGCGCCATGGAACGTGAAAAACAAGCACATTTTATTAATATTCTCAGTGAACATGAGAGATCGGAACTATCAAAAACAAGCACTCGTTCATGCTTACAAGACCTATGGAAAGCGAGAAACAACCAGGTCACTAATCTTTTTGCAATTTCAGCCGGCAGCCATCACCACCCGCGCTCGCGTCGGCAGTCCCAAGAGGGAGGAGGACAGCATCCGGATCAAGTATGCATTTACATCTTGTCTCTTCTACTAGTCTATAGGGGGCTGTGGTATATAGGAGGCGTGGCCGGTGATCACTCAGTGTTAATGTTCTTGCAAAAGCGCCATCTTTCTCGCTACTTTCCGATAGAATTTTTTAAATCCCGTAAGAGTACGCGACTGCCCCCAGATTCCTTTATTGTTTCATCTGCAGGGACAGGAGGAGGAGCACGAGGGCATCCGTGTGCATCGCATCGAGAGTCTCCATCTGCAACCGGAAGAGGCCAGAGTGGTACGGTAGTGATTATAGATTGGTGGGAGGTAGGGTAGTTGAGGGATACGGTAGCGACGCATTGAGAGTCTCCATCTGCAACCGGAGGAGGCCAGAGTGGTACGGTAGTTGGTTGATTGGGGTACGGTAGGGATACGGTAATGACGGATTGAGAGTCTGCACCTGCAACCGGAGGAGGCCAGAGTGGTACGGTAGTTGGTTGATTGGGGTACGGTAGGGATACGGTAATGACGGATTGAGAGTCTGCACCTGCAACCGGAGGAGGCCAGAGTGGTACGGTAGTTGGTTGATAGGGGTACGGTAGGGATACGGTAATGACGGATTGAGAGTCTGCACCTGCAACCGGAGGAGGCCAGAGTGGTACGGTAGTTGGTTGATAGGGGTACGGTAGGGATACGGTAATGACGGATTGAGAGTCTGCACCTGCAACCGGAGGAGGCCAGAGTGGTACGGTAGTTGGTTGATGGGGAAGGGTAGGTTAGCACAGTCAGGACTCACTTAGGAGTACTAAGGTAGTGTCGTAGTGGTACAATGAAAAAAGTGAAGGTGGATAGTTTTTTGGTTGTAAGAAGGAGAGTAAAATTCATTAGAATTTGAAATATCTGTAGAACTTGATGCGCAGGCGAAACATTGATGTATCGGGTGTCATCGCTCAGCTCTGCCGTTAACAATTATTCAAGCGGAAGCTTGGATGAATTCGAATTGGTATTTGTTGTAGTTCGTCCAGATAGAAAGAGACATTGCTCTGTGACGAGCGTTCGCGTTCATGGCTAACAGTGGCAACCTGAATGTGCCTGGAGCCATTCTCCATGTTTTCCAATCAGCTATTGCCAATCAACTCCTTCAATTGCAGATCGAGCTGTGGGTGGAGCCTGCAGCAGCTCCAGCAGCCGGAGGCGCTGCAGCTGCGGCTGCAGCGGTCGCAGCCTTCCGGGTCGCGTCGCTGCGCTACCAGCTGTGCTGCGCGCCGGGCGTGATGGCACGGGGAGAGATCGCGCTGGAGATTAGAGGGAAGAGGCTGAACAAGACGGAGAAACAGGTACTGAAAGATTTTTTATTATCTAAATTGTAAAAATACGAAATGCTCAGGGATAACAGAAATTACATTCTGCGCTGGGGGCTTTAAGTTGCAGTGGTATGCCGTAATGCGGTTTGGCTTGGGAAGACATTAGATTGCAGTTCGTTATGATGAAAAAGTACATATATTCCAGATGAAGTCGCCGACGTACGCGACGGACGAGCGGCTGCGCGCGTCGGTGGCGGCTCGCGCATGGCCGCTGTGCGACGTGCGCGCCACGCGCACCCCCGCGCCCGGCGGAGCGGTGTACTGTGATCAGGTACGGTAATATTATAATGATGCGGTAAAGTACGAGGTCCCCCGCTGAAGTAGTGGGGTACTGTGAGCAGGTGCGGTTATGATTATTTGCTTGGGACCGATATGTGATTAGTAACTCTGAACGTAAATAGGCTCCTGGTAACTCGATGTATCATTGCTACGATATACTTTAAGAGAGCGGATCTGGGAAAAGTGACCATGTCCCGGACATTGGAGCAGGTCTTTCGATTCCGGCCACCATACTCATAGGGCCTGAGGGGCCTTTGACCTTGTTTACAAAAATGATGACGTCACTGGCCGTGTTGCGAAATGCGGCGCGCCAGGTGCGGGCAAGTGGTAAAATGATGAAAATTCATAACTTCTCAGCCGAACAAGATAGAACCAAAATTTCTTTTGCAGTATGTTAGGCATGCCCATAGTGTGTCATATCACTGTTAGGATCTAAATTTGGGCGATCCTGGTATTGAGTTTGGGAGTTTAAATTTCACATTTTTCGAGTTTTTATTAAGGTCCAGCCGTTTGGGGTCAACTTTTCTTACGCCTGGGTGTACTCTACATCCTCGACTATTAATCCCCCCACATGCCGAACAAATCGGGAAATGAAGATTTTTGAAAAGTTGATTTTAGTGATTCGGAGTCTGTCTACGTTTGATATTTCTGCTTATGCTGTGTCACTGTCAATGGGACTCCACCTGAAAACCGACCAAATGGTGATGACACACCATCATACGAATGTTTATCACCATAGGAGTTGGATCCGCGACAATGACTTTTTTGACCCATGACCCGGGGTTCATGCCTCAAAAGTGATCCATGACCATGAACCCCGGGTCATGGTCCGAAATGGACCGAAAAAGTCATGATGGAGGAACTTCAAGTACTATACATCAATGTATGCTACAGTAGCCCAGTAACATATAGGAACCAAAAACACCGTATTCCGACATAGGCAATATTGAGAACTGATTACTTACAAGGGAAGGGCATACCATTACCTCGAATTTGAGTTACGTGCTATATATCATTCGAAAGAGCATCACAAGGCGGTCTCAAATCAGTTTTCAAAACCTGCTAATGCGACTTGTGGACGAAGTTATTCCACTTTTGCTTTTCAACGTTAAAACACGTGAGTCTCCTTTTCCCAACGCGCGAGCAGTTAGTGCACCCAGTGCACTCTCGCTCACATGGCATCGTGGTGTAGAGTTAACGCTCCCGTCGAGTCACCTTTTTGGCGCTGGTTCGACTCCGCCACCAGTCAAACATCTTTTGCTGATTTATTTTTATTTATTTTAACACTTTTCCGATGCTTTCTGATGTATTTTGACTCAAAGTGAGTATTTGGCAAATTACTATTGGCATATTACAAGAATTTAAAAAGTGAATTTGTTATACCGTTCATTTGCTCAAAATCGATTCAATTATTCAACAAATATGATTTAAAAGAGTTTTAAATGACTTCCACGGTGAAAAAATGCGATAATAAATCAGCAAAAGATGTTTGACTGGTGGCGGAGTCGAACCAACGCCAAAAGGGTGACACGACGGGAGTGTTACCACTACACCACGATGCCATGTGAGCGAGAGAGCACTGGGTGCACTAACCGCTCGCGCGTCGGGAAAAGGAGACTCACGTGTTTTAACGTTGAAAAGCAAAAGTGGAATAACTTCGTCCACAAGTCGCATTAGCAGGTTTTGAAAACTGATTTGAGGCCGCCTTGTGATGCTCTTTCGAATGATATATAGCACGTAACTCAAATTCGAGGTAATGGTATGCCCTTCCCTTGTTAAGAAGTAACATATCTTAGTGTCTGTCTGTCTGTCTGTGTGTGTGTGTGTGTGTGTGTGTGTGTGTGTGTGTGTGTGTGTGTGTGTGTGTGTGTGTGTGTGTGTGTGTGTGTGTGTGTGTGTGTGTGTGTGTGTGTGTGTGTGTGTGTGTGTGTGTGTGTGTGTGTGTGTGTGTGTGTGTGTGTGTGTGTGTGTGTGTGTGTGTGTGTGTGTGTGTGTGTGTGTGTGTGTGTGTGTGTGTGTGTGTGTGTGTGTGTGTGTGTGTGTGTGTGTGTGTGTGTGTGTGTGTGTGTGTGTGTGTGTGTGTGTGTGTGTGTGTGTGTGTGTGTGTGTGTGTGTGTGTGTGTGTGTGTGTGTGTGTGTGTGTGTGTGTGTGTGTGTGTGTGTGTGTGTGTGTGTGTGTGTGTGTGTGTGTGTGTGTGTGTGTGTGTGTGTGTGTGTGTGTGTGTGTGTGTGTGTGTGTGTGTGTGTGTGTGTGTGTGTGTGTGTGTGTGTGTGTGTGTGTGTGTGTGTGTGTGTGTGTGTGTGTGTGTGTGTGTGTGTGTGTGTGTGTGTGTGTGTGTGTGTGTGTGTGTGTGTGTGTGTGTGTGT